>PVKE010000721.1:34171-126916 GCA_004027555.1 Craseonycteris thonglongyai | reverse complement strand
TTTACAACACAAAGCTTCCTGATGGATAATACAGTGGTAGGACATAAAGTTTGAAAATGATTCATCTTTCCTGCAAAGGGCAATAAATCCTTTGTTTTTACCAACCATTGCTGGTGCCCCATTGGTAGTTATCGCAGACAACTTATGCAAAGGCATGTTTATCGACCTGGCGTATGTTCTGAAAGTTTTATAAATATCCACACCTCTCGTCTGTCCTTTCATTGGTAATATTTGCAACAACTCCTCTTTTACTGTGAAGTTATTAAATACCATTCTCACCATAACTGCCAACTGTGCGGTGTCTGATATATCTGTTGACTCGTCAAATTGCAGAGAGAAGCAGTCACATATTTCCAAGTCAGTCTTTAACTGAGTTTGCAAGTCTTCTGAAATTGCGTGTATTCTTCTTGTGACTGTGTTATTTGACAACCGTAGGTCTTGTATCGCCGACATAATCTCACGCTTGTTAGAATATTCCTCAAACAAACAATCGGCAGCAGTCAGAAATGCTTCTTTTAACAATTCACCATCCTGGAAAGGTTTTTTTCTTCTTTGCAAGCATGTGAGAAATTTTGAAAGAAGCAATGGTTGCCTTTTTAGATTTTTCCACATGTCTAGTGAAAACAGTCTGTTGAGTAGTTAAACTTCATTTTAGTTGATTTGTTTTTTTCTTTTTTACTTCAGATTTAAGTGGATAATTCGTATCAAAAGTGGTATGACTTGTCTGAAAGTGACGTTCAACAGTATGTTTTTTCGGCACTGCAATACTACTGCCACACAACAGGCAGACGCATTTACCTTTTAAATTAATGAAACAATATGATTCCTCCCAGTCTGTGTTAAAATTATAGGTTCGTTTTCTCTTATTTGGTCCACTCATTTTAGGACTAAAAAAATAAAAATAGTTATAGAACTACAGTATCATATCAAATTGCCACCATAATAATAGATGACCTACCTCGCTTTTAGTTCATTTAAAATCGAATATATCAAAACACTGTGATCCTAGCTAACCGTCACGACCCGATCAGTCCAGCAACCGCAATCAAAATGGCAACTTCGCGTCCCCCGGTTGGGTGGAGGAGAGTTTAAAGAGTGCAGCGGCTAAGCAAGACGCGACGTGCACAAAGGCGAAAGCTAGGGAAAAACTTATACATACGAGATCGCAAACATACCAACGAATATAATAAACCTGTGTAGATACTCAAACACTATTTTAAAATTCTAACAAATGTATAAAAATAAATTATAGTTTTACTTAGTGTTTATGAAAAACTTCTGATGCAGTCAAATAATGGCGGGCGCACACAAATTGGGCGCTCGCGGGCACGGGGTTGGGAATCCCTGATCTAATCTGTCTCATCACTTTACAAAGGAGGAAATGGGGACCCAAAGACATTCAGTGACTTGCTGAAGGCTGCACAGCAGATGACACATCTAGGGACTAAACCTAGGTTTCTGAGTCCCTCTCATAACTTTGTTTCATTTACCAGGAGTGTGATCACTAGTACCATTGTTGCCTACAAGGATTCCAGGTGTGCACACATGCTTCCCTGAGTGCTAAGTGCTCAGGAAGAATGAGATGGGCCCTGAGGCATTCTTTTGAAGTCTAAGTACTGGTATTTGGAAAATTTAATGAAACCTACCAGACTCTGAGCAAAATTTATTTTAAGTGAACCTTAATAAATTTAATTAAGTTCCAACAGAATCAAATTAACTCTTTGCCTCTGTCCTCATTTGTCCCCACTCTAGGATGTCTTCTAACAGCAAAAAATTTAACACGTACTAAAGGCAAATTCTGACTTTACAATCAAATGTTCCCATAAACTGCCGGAAATAATACTTGAGTTAAACAGAAAGAAAGGAACAGCAAAACAATGTAATGGCCCTAGAATTTTAAATGCTTGTATACTCCAATATTTAAAATTGGGAGTCAACAGGAGGCTGCTGTCTACGAAGCCATGGGCTAGGGACACGAAAGGATGAGCTGAACACAAATCTGCAAATCTCCTGTGAGGGACAGGAGTAGAAAGGAAAGGACATGGGCTTTGATTCATGGGCTTGGAGCCAGCAGCTCAAACCCTGGCTCTGGCCTCTTCCCAGTCTCTGAGCTATAGTTTCCCCAAATGAGGCCAGCACCTACTATGCAGACAGTGGGGACGGCAAACTGAAGTCAAGTGCACAAAGTTCCAAACCCAGTGTTTGCACCCACAGGCACCCAATAAACACAGCTAGTATTATTTTCCCCCAGGAGCTCTACCCAGGTGACCATATTACAATTCCTTCTCTAGGTAGAGATTGGGAGGTGACAGGACTTGCCTAAAGCACACAGCTCCTAGTGGGACTTCAAGGATTCAAGAAAGAATAGACTGCAAAGCCACAGTTCTTCCAGATAAACGCATGAACCCCACTCTGTACCCTGGTGAGAGATGCCAAATACAGAGAAGGAAGCATGGTCCTCAGAGTTAAGGACAAGCCAAGTTCCATCCACACTGATGCTGTGGGGAAGAGAGCAAAAGTACAACCACACTTCAGGTTTTAAGGAGAATGGGGTCTTTGGGGAATTTCAGATCAAGACCAAAAGAATGTAGAAGGGAAGAGAATGTAGGGGGAAAGGTGAATGTAGAAAGGAAGAGAATGTAGGGGGAAAGGTGAGGTATGTTATAAGGAACTTCGCAGTTTACCACTGAAAGCAGATAACACAAAGAAGAAAAAATCCTGCCACTCTGACCCAAACATTTGCTTGGGCAAGCAAGAGAAAAATTAAAAGAACTCTAATGAACATTTTCACGTGCTTGACTTGGAAACACTGGATAAAAAGGAAAAAAACATTCACCCTGCTCCACACTCTGGAGACGACACAACCACATTCTCTCCTGGGGCCCTGCCTGGCACACAACCACTTCCCTTGCATGCCAGGCTGAGGCAGCTCCCAGGACAGCGAAGAAACCAGGAGCAGCTGCCAGCAGGCCCATCTGCTCACCAATTCCCACAGTCTGAACCGCACTGCTTCCAAAAGGGCATTGCTGGAGGCCAGCAGCAGTCTGCACACGCAGAGCAGGAGAGAGGAGCGACAGAACTATGCTGCTCTGTGTCAGTCGGCTTCATTTTGGGCAGGAGATGATCAGTTCCTGAGACATTTTCCAGAAGGCTTTAGGGAAACTGTCTGAGCTGCAACACTGAATCTACAAAGTGTGTGCTCCTATTTGCATCTTACAGGGGTGTCACCAGGTAAAAGATGTAGGCTATTCCAAGTCATAGAGCATCCACGGTGGTAGCCCTCTCAGGGCCAGCTCAGTGCGACACAACACCTGCCAGGATCTGGCCTGTTTTTCTAATTCTATGCAGTGAATTAACACCAATGTGAGCAACATCTTATGAAGACCAAATGCAGCAACTGCTCTCCAAACATGTCATAGACCTGACTGTAAGGAGCCCCACACAAACTACTCAATAACCCTGAGAGGTCATAGTTCTATCGCTGTCTTACAGATAAACAACTGAGACCCAGAGGTGTAATACGCACAGAGGTAGAGGAACTCAGTGGCTACTGCAGGAGCCAGGTTCTGAACCCGTCTTTCCTCATACATGTAGGCAATTACTACAGGCTTAGAACTAAGTTAATATATTTAAACTGTTAAAATTCTATGCGCAGGGGAAGCCGGGATGGCTCAGTGGGTTAAGCGCTCACTTTGCAGCGCTGGGGACCGAGGATCGAATCCGGGCCCCAGCCCGTGCGGAACCATGTGCTGGGCTGGGAGCTCCCCCAGTTCAGTTCTCTCTCTGTCTCTGTATCTCTCTCTCTCTGTCTCTGTCAAAACATATACATAAATAAAAATATATTTAAAAAAAAAAATTCTATGCGCAGGCAGGGAACTAAGGAGCTATCACTGAAAGGAAGTGCCAAGTTAGAGATGAGACAAAAGCACATGTACCTGCCATGTCAGGCAGGTGTGGTACCTGGAACAGAGAAAAGCCAAGAACTACCTGCTTCCTCTGCAGAGAGGGGGAGCCGCAAACGTTTGGAGTGGGAGCACTCTGACCTGGTTGTGAGGACTGTGGTCAACTGAAAAAGGAACTGGCTTAGAGAAAGAGCGTAGCCAGGGAGCAGAAAGTGAAAGTAGCCGTGTGAGAGCGGGTGGGAGGAAAGGGCAGACACAGAGGTTGAAGGCAGAATGCAGAAGAGACTGTGAGGCCTGGAAGTAGCAGAGAGGCCCTCAAGATTAGTATCAACCTGAGTGAGAGTGACAATTGGGATGGAGGGATCGGTAGATGGGTGGCCTCCCCTGGTGGAACAGGAGAGGTATAAAGACCTGAACTGAGGTGCCACCAGAGGGGCGGGGAACAAGAGGGCAGATGAGACACAAGATCCAAACCCTGTGACCTGACATTTTACTGGCTATGGATGAGTCAAAGATAATGTCCTTGAAAAAACTATCAAGGGGAGAGGGGAGAGGAGAGAGGAATATCCTGCTGTCCCCAGTTTTTCTCCCTTACCAGTATTCCTCAGAAACTAAATCATGTCAGTTTATCTTTAGAATCAATTTGAAGTAAAGAAAAATCTGCTCTCCCCAAGTCTCCTCCAGCCAGACAAGCAAAAACAACTGACCATTCCATACATTTTTTCTCTGACATAGAGACATAGAGAGAAAAGGCCTGAAAATGCAATTAACACCCAGATATGAATGCACTTCAGTTAAAGCTTAAACCAGGACAAAAGAACTTCTCTTGTCTGGCTAGGTGGGTTAGAAAGCAAGCTGGTGTCCTCCGCTTAAAAAAGGGGAGTGAAATGTCAAGGTGAGTTAAGAGGGATGAAAGGAGAACCTGAGGACAAGCCCAGAACCAGGTCCCTGGCTCCAGCTCAAGGTCTCCCAGAGGCAGGGACATGCTGAAAGCAGTGAAGAGGGACACACAGTGGTCTTCAGAGTGATCTGACATCCTGGGAAGCAGGGCCACATTTAGTGGTGGTCCTCGGTTCTGGCCCTGGAGCCACCTCTGATCACCTGGGTGATGTTAGGCAAGTCCCCTCACCCGTATGTCAGAGACAGCTGATTCCAATGAACAGCTGAACTGGTCACGAAACGCAGTATGATAAACTCAGATGTTAGAGGCACCAGAGGTTTCCCTTGGAATATAGTCTGTCCCATGTGCAACCTTGGGCCTCAGGTTCCTCACCTGTGAACTGGGAAAATCCCCCATAAGACTGTTGTGGGATTAAATATGCAAATATACGGAGCTGCTGACGCCATTACTTCCTTTCCCTTTGCAAGATCCTCTCTAGATCCAAACTAGGCAGAGAGAGGCCTTTTATTGGCCAGAAGGGCACAAACACATTTCCGAATCATTTTCAGATTTGTAAATTGTTACTTGAAACTAATTCAAAACACAATGCTATCAGCCAATTAAGGGCAATTAAAAACAAAAATAGTTCATTGCCCCAAAGATAATCTAAGTGAGAGATCGAACTCCTGTGCAACAGCTCTGAAGAGGGTCAAAGGGTGGACAAGATGCCAGATTCTGACTCCAGGTAAGAGTTGGAGGGAGGCTGAGGTGGGGAAACAGGTGTCCACAGCAGCTAAGAGGGCCCCACACAGTGGTCAGCAGGCCTTCTCCCAGATCTGCTCCTAAACAGCCTCAAGTAGCACACTTCCACTTCACCAAGCAAGAGAACAAAATGCCAGGGTGATGGCATCATAGCCCGTCACTGCCCCCACTTGGGAATCTGGCTAATTCCAGCCTTCCAGCCCTGACTGAGACCCTGAGTAACCGAAAACCCCAGGTGAAAAGAGGAAAGTTGTTACCCTCACATCACTGGTCCTTCCTCGAGTGTAACATTAAAACGAGGACCTAGCAATTGAAATATCTCTGACTTTTGCAGGCTATTATTTCCTTACACATATAATCTTTAGAAATAATGTGTGCCACAAGAAAAAGTATTTTCCCTCCCTTCAAACACACAGGAACTTCAAAAACAAGCTAAACATATTTCTACCACTTCTGCATTCTGCATCTGAGTTTAACCAGGAGAACATCCTGCTCTCAGTAACAAATGGTTGGCCCCAGTGTCTGAACATATATTTCCTTTTCCAATTAATTTGACTCTATCTCACAAGATAAAACTGACTTTTTTTTTTTATATCTTTTTATATTTATAGAGAGTAATTGTTTTATCTTCAGTGCATATTTATTTCTATTTTACTTTTGACAGATAGAGAGAGAGACAGAGACAGAGACAGCTAGAGAACCGAACTGTGGGAATTCCCCAGTTCAGCATGTGGGTCCTGCCTGGGCCGGAGCCGGGATTCGATCCTCGGTCCTCGTGGCCTCAAAGCGAGCGCTCAACCTGCTGAGCCGTCCCGGCTTTCCCCTACATTTTTTTTAAAAAGGACACTATCCCTAAAACTCTGTGTACCTTTTTTTAAACTCTAAGAGTCAGAGTTTAAGAATGGCTCCTTGGTGCAGAGGAATACATTGTCATATAATGAAGCGCTAAATCTTCTGTAAACCAACAAAACACCCAAAGGGAAAACTTTAATTTTTGGCAAGGAAAAAAAAATGCTTTTGGTGTCTGCTAGTGAATAGAGCAACTGAGGATTACAGCTTTGGGGATTCTTTTAATGAGCATAGCTAAAGATTTCTCACAAGCACACACAAACACCCCACCTTGAATTAATAAGATTGGGGGTTTTGTTTGTTTCCAATCAGCAATGTGCTTACCTCAAAAGGAAGGCCTCACCAAAAATAGGCAGAAATGTGAGAGCATATTACATAATTATTATTTTTTTTAAAGCAAAGGGTAAAATCTGGAGAAAACTATATAAAGATGCTCATGATGGTAAAGCAAGGGTGGCAGAATAACAGCAATTATTTTCTTCTTTTCTAATAAGCATTATATAATGTTACCAATGCTGTTTGTAGCTGAACATATGAATAATTTTTAAAGCACTACTAAAAAATGGGCATTCTTTATTTTGAGGGTTCTCTTTTTTAGAAAGAAACCAGAGTATTTCTTACCTGCCTGGAAGATTTAAGAACAAAAACTAAAAGTCTGCTTACCTGAGGTTTAGCTTTCGATCGTCATCGCTGCCAGCCTCCAACTACAGAGAAAGAAAAGAGAATGTCACACCACAGGCAACACGAGCAACAAGCCTCTGACAAGTCTCACATTTTCTGCTCTAGTGTCTAAGATACAGATGTTCAGGAAACCTGGCTATTTCTAAACAGGCACACCCTTTCCTTATCAACCCTGCTCTGCTGTTCCTTGGAGTCATTTCCATGGAGGGATTTTGTGGTTTCCCATGTTTATCCTCATTCCTTCCACAGTATCAGGGATCAATATCTGGTAACAACATTGCTACCTGGCATTGTTGCTTAACACACCAGTTCCGCTCTCAGTTCTTAACTTTCCAGGGTTGTTTTGGGTCTTACCCTGTTTTTCTGTTTTAAGTGGGGGAGTGGGGTGGCATAGCTGAGTAATCAACACCATTTTAAGCTTTCATAGATAGGATAAAAAAATAAAAAAAAAAACATTCCAGGCAAGTCTTTCACAATGGTCAGTGGCCAGGATATCAGGCTGGCTGTCTGTCTGTGGGTCTCAAAAGCTTTTGGTGGTTCTCAAAAAGACTTAAACGTTGAATATAAAACTTTCTAGGTGATGGGTTTATTTATATAAATAAAAAAAAGGGACATTTAACAATTTCTAAAAATTAAAAGACCAAAAGGGGAGGCCCAAACAGTAACCATGACTTAATGCCCCAACTGCAATTTTTTTCTTTTTTTCTCTTTTTCAAAGAGAAAACTGAAATGAGAAGAAAACACACACAGAGACACCCCCAAACAACTACACCATTGGGACTTGGCATGTTTTGTATGTTACACAGAGGAGCCCATTGAAGGGGAAAGAGAAACCTGGAAAGCAGTGATGGCTGGGAGAGATGCGAGACGGATTGAGGACAGAAACCAGACAGAAGCCAACAGCAATAGGAAAAGGATACCAAGCTAATGTAGGGAGGGGTCTGGGCAGCACGGGACAGACACCAGGAGGTCCTGAAGTCCCTAAATATTATTTAGATAATGTATGTTATTACACAGAGGTATATACCGGTGGCCAGTTAATTCTCATGCTCTCTATCCCACAGTGGAGAAGTGGAAAAATCAGGGAAGGGCTTTGCTGACCACAGGGCCATGAGCTTCTGTCCTGAAGTGAAGCAGATGAAAAGCCACTCACACAACCACCACTACAAACTTAGAAGAGAATGTTGGTCTAAGCCCATGGTTCTCACTCGGGGCAATTTTTCTCAGCAGGGGACACTGGGCAATGTCTGACAACATTTTTTTTGGAGGGTGCTACTGGCATCTAGTGGGTAGAAGGCAGAGTGCTGCTAAACATCCTACAATACACAAGATGGCCCCCCCACAAGCAAGAATTTTTGAGCCCCGATGTCAGCATTTGAGAAACCCTGACCCAACCTCAAACAGGAGACTGGAGGTCTGCCCATGAAAATCAGTCACCTTGAACGTTTGTCAAAAATAATAATGTGATGATCCATTCCTCAAAGTTACTGATTTATCTATTCTTGTGCTCTCTGCCCAGTCTCACAAAGGAGTGAGATAAGGTTAACAGTAAAATAATGTAAGTGAGATAATTAAAGATTGGGAAAATAAGGGGAAAAAATTAAGAGAGAGGAGTGTTGTTTTGTTGCCCAGGCTATGACTTCCCTGTCCCCACACCCTGAAGCCATGACAGGCTGGGTCAGTAAACAGTTGTCCTAAGTGTCTCTGACTAGACGGACTGATGAATGAGGAAGTGATCTGGGGGAACAAACTTCAAGACCATTTAATTTTTGGTCATTCACTGTAATTTTCAAGATGAAAGGCAATGTAAGGTCAGTTATTCCAGAGAAGCAAGCTACATATATCAAAGAACACACAAAAGAAGCAGAGGCCTAGAGAGCAGAATTAACCCAAGGAGAGTCAAGCAAGAGGCAAAGCTAGCTGCTCTCTCGGTTCTGCCTTGCTTCTTCAAACCTCATCCCATCCAGAAGATAGCCTGGACTTCCAGGGAACATCCCAGTCTCTGCTTGCTCACTGAGTGACTAATGCTGCTGATTCACTCAAGTCAAATAAAAGCTGGCTGAGTTCTATTCTATTTATCAGGTCACTGGCACTTTGTGAAAACAATACTTTACACAATTTAAAATGTATCTAGTAGAAATCATCAAAATGCTCGACAAAATGTGGTCTACCCATACAATGGAATATTAGCTGGCAATAAAAAGGAACAAAGTGCTGACACACACTACAACAAAGATTAGCCTTGAACATGATGCTCAGTGAAAGAAGCCAGACACAAAAGACCATATATCATTCTGCTTATGTAAAATGTGCAGAATAGGTAAATCCAAAGAGACAGAAAGTACATGAGTGGTTGTTTATAGAGTTGGTGAGAGTGGGGCAGGGGTACTGGGAGGGAGACTGGGTGATTGCTAAGGGGCATGGGGTTTCTTTTTGGGGTGAGGAAAATGTTCTGGAATTAGTGATGATGGTTGTACAACCTTGTGAATATACTAGAAACCACTGAATTGTATACTTTAAAATGGTGAATTTATGGCATGTGAATTATATCTCAGCTAAAAATAATAAAATTAAAAGATTTTAATGTGTCTAAGGCAGAAATACATCAGGTTTAAGTAACACAGGGATTTAGAATCAGAGACCCAGGCTGAGAGGCCCTCTGCATAAAGCTTTCCTGAAGTTGAACTCTTCATTCATCTCAGTTTCTGAGCCGGGAACATGAGATTAAGTGCATGGAAGTACTTTGTCAAATGCAAGATAGCAGTAATAGGAATGATGTAGGAGAACAGATGTCTCTGTAGGGAGGAGAGAAGCTACTTGCAAGCCTGGCTTCTCAGTTGCAGGCAACTGGCCACCAATGTTCTTTCTCAGCTCGCAGAGGAGGAGCTATTAGAATCTTCTGTGTGTAGACAAGATAACTCATTAGTGGCCTCTTCTCCAGAGGAGGGAGCAGACTCTGAAAATGTTCCTGCCAATCCCAGTAAAACAGGCCAAAGAGCTACCCTGCCAGGAGCCAGTGGGACAGACAGGGCTGCTTAACCAAATATAGGTCCTCATTTCTGTCCCTCATAGATACATACAAATGTTTCTGTACTATCAGTCAACTTCCCCCACAGAAAAGGGGCCTGATTCACCCGATGCTGGCAGAGCCACTTCCTGGGCCTGCAGGGCTCCTCCTCCAGACTTCGCTAAACAATCCTCCCACTAGTCCTCCAGTTGCTCTGTCTTCAGGCCAACACTCAGCCTTGCCATGATGAGTTTAGACCAGAGGCTAATTTAATCAGTTCTCCAAGGGAAGGTGGGCAAGTGGGGACAAGAGGGTTGGCCCTACAGCTGCAGGAGTGACCTGCCCACCTGCCTAAGGCCCCAGCCTACAGCAGTCCAGCCCAACTGTAGACTCAGAAGGCCAATTCCCCAAGTGACCCTAGAGCAAAAAGTAGCCAGCTACACAGTGTCCCGGTCACACACAGGCCCACAGAAATCTGCACAGAGCAGAATGCACCCGTGCTACCACAGAAACCCTCAAATTGGCCTCCAGCCAGATGCATGTAAACATGCAGGCCCTCATGATACTACAAAAAGGAACAACCCAGACACAGCTGCACAGAAAGATAGGACACACAGCACCCTGAGCTCGATCAGTCACTGCCATCCGGTGACATGGCCCAAGAGGCACAGCCACTGACACCTGGAGTCAGAACTCCAGGGCCGTGCAGCCCGGGAAACAATTTCATATTCACAGGGGTAAGCGGGTGGCCTCTCAGTATCACACAGTTGCAGTTCGCAGCAGAGGCCCCAGAGTCCCACGGCCCCACATACATACAGCCAGACGCTTACGGGCCTAGACCGGCCACAAGGTCACAAATCTCAGAACTGGCGTCTCCTACAGTCACCCAATTAGGAGTCTCAGTCGCAGTCACCCCCAGACGGGGGTCACTGTCACACACACACACACACACACACACACAGTGTCTGCAGACACCCCCAGACGAAGGTCAAACAGTTTCAGTGTACAGTCACCCCCAGACGTTGGGTACACACGATCACAGTCACCCTCAGACGGAGGGGCCGGAGGTCGCATCCTCACAGTTTCCCGCAGCCACTCGAGGCCGGTGGCCCAGGCGGGGTCGTACATCGCGTCCCCACAGGCCCCGGAACGCTCGCCGCCCCCTGGGGCCCTCCGCCCCACACTCCCGGCCCAGGCCTGGCGCAGCGGCTGCTCCGCCGGGCCGGAGCCGTGGGCCTGGGGCTCACCTCGCTGTTGCTGGCCGAGGAGGAGGCGGCGCTGGGAGTGGGCGAGCGCTGCAGGGTCACCAGGGCCATGGCTACGGCGCGGCGCCCCGGCACCGCCGAAGCCTCGAGCGAAGGCTGCCGCCGCCGGGGCCGGGCCCGGGGCGCTCCAGGAGCCGCGCGCGGGCGGCCTGGCCGAGCCGGGCCGGGCCCGCCCCTCCCCTTCGGCGTCCGCCGCCCCCGCCCCCCGCCCCCCGCCTCCCGCGCCGGCGCGCGCCCGGCCTAGCGCGCGGAGGGGGTGAGGGGGCGGGCGGAGCGCTGGCGTGCGCGTGCGCGTGCGCGTGCGCGGCGCAGGAACCCCGGACGCGTGCCCGGCCCTCGGGCATGGAGACCCGGCTGCAGAGGCCTGCTCAGCTGCACTGGCGGGGAAAGCCAGGCTCGGAGGCCGCGCAGCCAGGACTGCCAGAGAGGAGGGTGGAGACGCTCAGGGACCAGGAAATAAAACTTTTCTGGTCCCTGCCCGTGAACCCCGACAGGAGGTCCTTGTAGAAATTCGTTCATTCATTCATTCATTTTTTTATGAAATATTTATTGAGCACCTGCTGACAGGCTTGGAGTATTAAATAGTGAGTGAAATAGACTAGGCCTGCCCTCAGGGATTTTACAGAGGTGAATCCTTTATCTGAAAGTTTTGCTTTCCCCGGTTTCAGTTACCCACGGTCCAGAAATATTAAGTGAAAATTTTCAAAAACGAGCAATGTACACGTTTTAAATTGTGTGTCGATTTGTGATGAAATCTCAAGTCATGCAGCTCCATCCCGCTGGGACGTGAATCATCCTTTTGTCCAGTGTGGCTCCCTGCCTGTTAGTCACTTAGCAGCTGGTTATCAGATCAGCTGTTTCAGTATCACAGGGCTAGTGTTTAATCCTTATTTTACTTAATGGCCCCAACGTGCTAGAGTAGGGACGATCACAATTCGGACAAGCCAAAGAGAAGTCGTAAAGTGCTTCCTTTAAGTGACAAGGTGAAAGTTCTCAACTTAAGAAAAGAGTTATATGCTAAGGTTGCTAAGATCTAGGGTAAGAACAAATTTCCACGCATGACATTCTGAAGAAGGAAAGAGAAATTAGTGCCAGTTTTGCTATCGTACCTCAAACTGCAAAAGTTATAACTACAGTGCACAATAAGTGCTTAGTTAAGATGGAAAAGGCACTAAATTTGAGTGGGAGGAGACACACGAACAAAAAACAGTTTACGATTGACAGCAACAAGCTTTAAGCCTATAAGGAGACTTCTGCAAGGAACCCCTGAAGTGAGTGATCACATTCACAGAACTTTTATTACAGCATATTGTTATAATTGTTCTATTTTATTATTAGTTATTGTTGTTAAGCTCTTACTGTGCCTAATTTATAAATTAAAATTTATCAGATGGATGAATGGATGGATGGATGGATGGATGGATAGGAAAAACAATATATATAGGATTCAGTACTATCCACGATTTCATTCACTGGGGGTCTTCGAACGTATCCTGTGTGGATGAGGGGGGCTACTCAGATAAGAGGCAGTCCCGATGATGGATACTAGGTGATCTGGATACATGAGTCCTTCAGTGATAATCAGAGGGTTATCTGAAGGTCTGATATATGCACAGATATATATCCAGGCATTGACATAGGATAGGAAAGTTTAGAAGTTTTAAGTTCCCAGGCTAGTTAGAACACAAATAGAATCATTCCCTCCTACTTCAACCTACTGGATTTTAGTAATTTAGCAGCTTGACTACAGTGACTCCATTTTATTTCTTCAACCTATTTGTCACCAGCCAACTCTGTGAGGAGAGGGGTAAGTCAGGGAAGGCCTTCCTGAGAAAGAATGGCAAGAGTCAGAGGATGCTGTAGAAAGCTCTGGCTGCTGCGTGGATAATGAGCTGTGGGACAGAGGAGTGAAGGAAGAGCAGCAAGGAAGCTCTGCTGTCGACCTGGAGAGAGGGACGAGGAGTAAGATGCCAAGACGGAGCACCATCCTTAACTGGCTTGAGTCAATACTAGGCAACTTGTCTTTCATCCAACATCCTTCCCTCATCTCTGTCTCCAGGCCTACACTGACTGCACAATCACCCCTAAATGTAGTGATCAAATCCTGCTCCCCATCTTAGCAAACTAGCTCCACCCTCCATCTCACTGCCCAACCAGAAACCCAGGCGGCCTCGGAGATCCCTCCTCCTAACTCCCCCAGGTCCAGGCCTGGGACCTCCTACATATCCCTGGGCTCTGGCTTCAGTACTATTTATCTCAAAGGTCATTCTTGGGCCAGTTTTGTTTGTTTGTTTTTAATTTGTGGGAATGTTTTTGATTGTCTTGCCAATTCCTGGTCAATAGCAATAGACACTACTAGCATTTAAAGGGCAGGAGCCAGGAATGCTAAATGTCCTACAAATGCGTTAAACTGTCCGTCCAAAGAATTGTTCCATTCCCACAAGATACCTGTATGGATGAAAACCCCATTCATAATTACCTGAAGCCAGAACCTAATTCCATTTTACATGTTAACACAAAGGATTTTCTTTACTGAATTTTCAGAAATGCAACTATGTTAAAATAGAGGGAAGAATATACTTTTTTTTTGTTTGAGAGCTTTGTCAGGAGCCATTCACCATTTGGATAAACAAGTTTGCAGATGGCAACACCATTCCTAATATCAGAGCAATCAACCCAACACACCTGCACTTGTAGCTGTACTCTTGGTGGACAGGTCGCCATACTTGATAGCACCTCCTTTTAAATGTTCAGGATAAGACAAAATTATGAACAATATTCAGGTGACTAATGATATCTTACTTCTCAAATCCAAACACCTTCATTATAAACACATAAGCTGCTGAGATGTCCCTGTGTTCTCCCGGAAAATTGCATCCAAGATTTACATATTAAAATACATATTGTTTTGTCATGACATTTTTTTTAGGGCATTATAGATTTTGGTTTTTTAGATGACATGGGCAGGTGGGCTTTATTATCTATGAATTTGTTTCCTGTGAGTAAAGTAACCATCACAAACTGTAAGAGGGGTGTGGGATTTTAGGGTTGAGAACCTTAAGCCAGTGGTTCTCACATTTGAGCATTTGAGAATTCCCTTGAGAAAACAAGCGGTCTTGTAGATCTCATCCTCCAGAGTTTCTGATTCACTAAGCTTTCAGGGAGGCTGGAGGTGTTACCTTTCGAACAATTCCCCAGTGATGTTGATGGTCCCGGCCTGGGTACTCCTGTTGGAGAACCACAGCCTACAAGAACCCCAAGGCCTCCTTACTGCTCCATTCTCTTCACTATATCACAAACTCCGTACCAAGATCTGATCCTGCCACCCCGACAACATGAAACTCTAGTACCCCTGCCAGGACTTGCCTAGCTCAGAGGCCATCCCCAGCCCTCTCATTTCCTCCTTCAGAAGAGAGGCCCTCTTCCCTCCCACGACTAACTCATGCCAGATGTCACCTCCAAAAAGCTCTCCTGCCCCCTAGGCTGCATGCAGCATTCTTTCCAGATTTCCATAGCTTTCCTCACCCTCTACCCCCCAACACACAGCAGTGTCCCTGGCATGGTCATAACTGTCTCTCTGTCTGATGTGGTGGGACAAGGGTGAGGGCACAAAATTTAAGGGGACACCAAAACCCACCCCCCAAAACTCAGTAACCAAGAGAAATATTTTAGTGCAACATTTTAGAGAAACAAAATTTATGTTAAAAAAAAAAATCCACAATGCATGAAGTATCAACACTTTAAATAAAGCCAGGATCACTATTACTGATTTTTCCTTCTGCCTCCAAATCCAATATGGCACAACAGGCACTGTGATTGATCCTGTATTGATTTGACCCTGCCTTTAACATTTTGGGTTTTCTAAGCACTTCAGTGAAAAGGGACTGTGGGCTTGACTCGGTGGCCTGTAAGAGGGGAGGGAAAGGGAAAGGAGAAGTGAACACCCTCTGGCCTCAGTATGTCAACCTCAGAGAATCCTGGGAGTGGAGAGAGAGAAGCCAATTAGAAGAGTCAGCTCCAAAGTTTCCTTGCGTCTAGTAGAGCCTTTTCTATTTGGTGTCATCATCATATTCTTTTCATCATAATTTATTTAGTTATCTTTGACCTCATTCTTGTAGTCTCAAGTCAGTTTGCAACTATTAAAAACAGTAAGTCATTAGGTTATTTGCTATCTGCCAGAGTGTGTGGGGGGTTAACTTTTTATTCTATAATTCCACGTGCCCCCCACAGAGTTCTGCCTCCTGGAGAGAATTCTCCTAGTAAAGGATCTTTTTGCCCTGGCCTGAGTGTGTGTTTCAGAGCTGCCAGGGGGCCATGTTGTTTATCGAGCAGCCAGTGGGGCAGAAAGAGCTTTGATTCCTAAAACTCGAGCTGAATGAACAAGAATTGTTTTCAACCGTCCTAGGTGCCTTCTGTTGTGATCAGTGAACTTCGGTCGTGTGGTCTAAAAGTCATACATGACTATTTGAAAAACTTCTAACAATATGGAGTAAAAGGTGGAATTTACTCCCATCCCTTTTCATTATTAAAGATGCTACACGTTAAATATTTTATATGCATTTTCTTATTTCATCTTCACCTTCTTAGTTGGTGTGTGTGTGTCGGGGGGGGGGGGGTAGAAGCTGGAACTTCAAAGCATCCTGATCCAAAGGATGCCTCACCCAGGGCTGGTTGGTCCCTCTCTCTGGGCCTCAGTTTGTTCCCCGCCCCCAACCATACAGTGAGGCACCTAATAATCTTAGGGCTCTAATAGTCACAGGTCCAGGTCTGGCTCTGGCAGACGAAGGACCTAGAGCCACGCATCCTCATGGCCTGAACAGGTGTCACCTCCTCATCCACCTGGAGTCCCAGAATGGCCCTGAGCGCCCCTATCCTGTATCTCTGGTCTCCCCTCAGGAGCTGCCAGGCTGACCACCCCCACCCTTCAGGCCAGGGACTGACCCTCACCTCCTGTAGGGTGGAAGCAGGAAGAAGGAACAATGAGGATGATCTCCAGCTGGCTGGGGAGACAGACCTCCTTGTGCCCATCAGCCCTCCAAGAACCCCTGCCCGCCTTCCCTCCCTCCTTCCCTGGGCTGTGCACAGGAGCTTAGTTAGGATCAGCCAAAAAAGTCAGGCTGCTTTTCAGGGACTGGGAGCGAGGGGAGGTGAGGTGTCCCAGCTGGGCCCCAGTCCAGCCCCTGTGAGCAGTGCAGTGCCAAGCTGTGCCCTGTCCATAACGCCAGACTTTGACCCTGAGCTCCAGTCCCGGCTGGCTGGCAGAGGGCTGAGGACAGGACGCCCCAGAATCAGGAGGCTCCCCTCAAGAGACAGGACCCTGTGCCCCTAACAGCTGCCTCTTCTCTCCAGAAGTTTTCACTACCAGGTGAGTGACTGTGTGTGTGTGTGTGTGTGTGTGTGTGTGTGTGTTGCTGGGGAGGGAGCAGGGGGGTACACAGCAGAACAACAAAGAATCTCCATATTAGGCTTAAGGCAGGCGACAGCCTTGGACTTGGGCAGGGACCTCAGGTAAGCACCTTCGCCTCTCCAAGCCTCAATTTCCTCATCTGGAAGATGGGGATTATAACTCACTTCTTATGGGGTTAACTTGAGTATTAAAAGAGGTGATTAATGCAGTGCTTAGCACTGAACTGGGCACATAGCAAGCTCTCAATATATGGTAGTTATTATTTGAGGGGCAGGGAGCTGGTAGCCTGGTTGTCAAGCATTTATTCCACTTTGAAGACAAACTCTGAAAATATCAACTGCATAAGAAGTAGCCATATGGCACAAGCTGGAAGAGCTAATTATGTTTATTCAAATCCTTCACCCATGACTTGATTTGTTTCAGAACAAGTCTTTCCTATTCTTTGCTATGTGCATGTAGCCATCAAAGGCATAAGCTGCTTCAAATTCCTTTCAAGGGACAACAGAGATTATAAGCAAACAAGTGTAGGACCGAAAGGCAAGCAGAAATTGTTGGTGCCAACTTATTGCTGGCTGTAGTTTTACAGCACTGTGCAGAAAGATCAGTTGGCATGGGGTCCAGATCCGAATGCTGGCCCTCCCTGGCTGTGTGACTTTGGGAGAATGACTTCCTCTTCCTGACCTCAGTCCCATTTCTGTAGAACTTACTAGAGCAGTTGAGAGGAATAAGTAAGAGGATGTCTGTACTGCATCTGCATGTGTCTGGCAAGTGTCATACTGCCCAAATTATTCCCTTCCTGCTCCAAGCTTATGTAGACATTCTAATCACACACACAGATAAATGTAATAACCCCGCTGTTTGCGTCTCTCTGGATGCACACGCCAAGCATGCTTGGTTGCAGGAATGGCATACAATGGAGGCAAACTGAAACACCAATGAACACATTAGCAGCAATAAGGAAATGGCTGATTTAATAACTGCGCTGTGTGCATGCAGCTGGGTCTGGCAGATTCTACAGTCTGGCTCCCACTTCTATTAAGAACCGCATGCATTTATATTGCACTTTAACACACATACAAAATTGCTGTAATCAGTATCAAATTTGATTCACAAAGTTTGTTAAGAGAATCGACTTACAACACACGTTTTTCCTCTTTAATTCTATGCTGATCACTAACACACTAAACATTCCTACATGTGCTGTATTTTATGCTTGTTTTCCATGCAGGACCCTGAAGCAGCGGGTTTCTCTTTTCCTTCTTGACCCTCAGATTTTTCACTTTGACTTGGGCTCTGCTTCTTACCAGCTGACTAGTTGAGTCTCAGTTGACTCATCTGTAAAATGGGCATAATGATAACCCCAAGGTTAGAAGATGAAAGCAGATAATGCATGTAAAGTTCTCAGCACAATCCTAGGAGTTGAAAGCCTATCAGTTACTGTCATTGTTGTTTAGCTCCACATCGCAATTCTTTCCTTGATGTGACCTAGTCCTGCCTTGTACAGAGACTTTTTAACCCCAAGACCCTCGAAGCCTTTTGTCACAAATGTGTGACTTTGGCCACGATGTTTCTCTTCTCTGGGCCTCAGTTTCCCCATCGGCATGATGACGTGTTGCTTATCTTTAGAATTGTACACACTGGAGGAACTGAGCCTCACCCTGTTGCTTGTCCCTCCCTCTCCTGCCAGCTGGCTCTGAGCGCTCTCTGACACTCTTCTCTTGGGCACATGACACCACTTCTACCCAGAGGCTTTGACACACCTAACCAGCCTCAGTATCGAAGGTGTGCCGCGTGCCTGCTCTGCTTGGGTCCGAAGCCTCTCTCTCCCGGCCCAGAAAGCTCATAAGCGTTTTCAAATACTCGCCTTCTCTCACCTCACATACTTCTGTGATACAAGCAGCTCTTTCATTCTCACTCTTTTATGTGGTTTTCTAGGTGGTGTGAGAATGGAAAAAACTCGGATCCTGGAAAAGGCAAAACTAGGTTCATACTCCTACTATTCCTCCAACTCTTGCTGTGACCTGAATAATTACCTTCTCTCTCTCCCGGCCTCAGCTGCCTCACTGCACCCTGGAAGTGATGGTCATCATTGCTGTCATTTATGAGCTCCCTAGCACTTTATGAGTATCTTCTCTTTTGATCCTCACAAGAACTTCCTTTCTTACTCCTTTCCTCCCTCCTTTCATTCCTTCCTTCCTTTCTCCCTCTCTCCCTCCATATACTCATTCCTTTATGAATCCTTGCTCTGGGCCAAGCACTGTTTTAGGCCCTGGGGACAGAGCAGATAACAAAAGTCCCTCCTGGAGCTTATATTCTGGTAGGGAGACAATAGGCAGGGAGCTTTGTTAACGCTTTAAAATTTATAGAAAAGGAAACTAAGGCTCAGTCAGTGGCCTACTTACTCCAGTTTGCTGTGGGACGCTCTTGGTTTTAAAGATTTATTGTTTTTGAGGGACAGAGACAGAGAGAATGGGGAGGGGCCAGAACAGTCTCCATAGTTGTACATCATCAGTTTTCGACATGCTTTTGTTTCACACAGGTGAGCAGGGGCCACACAGGGCAGGAACTGGATTGGGGTCCTCCCTCATGGGAAGCTCTCTCCTGTGAGATCCAAGCTGGGGCTACACCCCAGTTCAGCATATGGGTCTGCATGGGCCAGGGCTGGGATTTGATCCTTGGGGTTTCAAAGGGAGCACTTAACCCTCTGAGCCATCCTTGGTTCCCCCATCCTGGTTTTAACACTCAGAGTCCACATCCTGGAGACGCCCTTAGTCCTGGGAAATTGGAGCTGTTGGTCAATCAAGTTAAGTGACAGTTGATGTGTATCAGAGGCAGGCTATGAGCCTGGGTGTCCCTGATCCACAGCCACCTGTCCATGCCATAGCACCTCCTGAATCCACTACAAGGAATTTGGAAAACCCCGTATTCTTGCCTTCTTATTGATAATGTATACACGTGTTCAACTCCCCAGAGGTGATGCAGAGATAGTCAGAAGACCTAGATAGGGGAAGTAAGTTGGCCAAGGTCACACAGTGAGCCACAAGTGAAGCCAGGTCTGACTGACTCTCTCTTTTTTCTCCTTTACATCCAATGTTCTTTCCTTTGTTATTTCCAAGGGGACAGAAGGAGGCTGTCATGTACTGAGTGCCTACTCTGCACTAACCAGTGTACCAGGAACTGTTGCCAAGCTGGTCCTTTAATCTTCAGGATGACCCCATGAGACAGGTTACTCCTGTTTCATAGATGAGGTTGCAGGAAGAGGCTGGGGGCCCCTGAGAGGGTCTGCTCCCTACCCCCCAACCAAGCCCAGGCTGAGAGCTGAAAGGAGAATCGCCCAAAGCAGTGATGCCATTTTGTTCTTTGGTTTTATCTCTAACTTGGCAGCTGAAACCCCAACAGAGTCCAGTTCTTGTGGGCTGGAGCTGTTTCCCCCTTTACAAAACTAGGCCACACTGAGAATGTCCTGCTGTTCAGGGCCACAGGCCCAAGTTGCCAGGAGCCATGGGCTGTGGGAAGAGGGTTGTGAGGAAAGAGAAGGAAAAGTTGAATTTGGCCCTTCCAGGCACAAAACATCCCCTTGTTCTGCCTCAGCAGGAGCCGGCAGAATATTTGCCTGCTGTTCAGCCCCAAGAAACTTCAAGGTCAAAAGCTACTTGGGGAAGCCAGGCTGGCTCAGCAGGGGTTGAGCGCTCACTTTGCAGCCCTGGGGTCCTGAGGATCAAGTCCCGGCCCCAGCCTGTGAGGACCCATATGCTGAACTGGGGTGTACCCCAGTTTGGTTCTCACCAGGACGAGCTTCCCATGTGGGAAGTCCCTGGTTTGGCCCCCATCTCATGGGGGTGTGCCTCCCATGCAAGAGGCCCCTACCCAGTTCCTGCCCTGCATGGGCCTGCACCCAACTGTGTAGAATGAAACTATGTTGAAAGCTGGTGACATACAACTATGGAGACTGCTCTGGGCCCTTCCCTGTTCCCTTCTCTCTGTCTGTCTCTGTCTCTGTCAAAACAACAACAATAAAATAAATTAAAACAAAAAAAAAAGCTGGTTGGCTTTTCTAAACTTCCAGGGGCACAGGCAGCCTGGCACCCAAGGCAGGCCCTGAGGACATACACTCACTGGAAGACATGAGTTCCAAGGCCAGACATTGCATCTGATGTGCTCACAGCTGCATCCACTAGCTGCCAGCTGCCACACAGTAGGTGTGCAGTAAGTACGTGTTGACTTTACTTAAACCGAAATTAAATCCCTGGTTGTGTAACCTTGGGTAAGTGACTTCATCTCTCTGAGCTTCAGCTTCCTCATCTGTGGAAGCAGGAATACCAGTCTCTACCTCATAAGAATGTTGGGAGACTTAGATGAAATGATGTATGGGGAGCACTTCGATCTGGGGCTGGCGCACAGTAGGCGCTCTGCAGATGTCAAAGTCACTTCTTTTGTACTTGACACCGTGTTGAACTTTTTTCATTTGCCATCTAGAGGAGTCTCCCATCTAGTCTCTGAGGCATGAGTTAATTTTCTCACTTTCCAGCAGAAGAAAGTGAGACTCATGAAGCATCTTGTCCAAGGTCAATGGCCAATAGGCAGTAGAGCTGAGATCTGAGATTTGAAAACAGCACTCATTGTTTGTTTCCCTAGCATTTGTCTCCCTAGCCTAGATCTGGACAAGCACTCTGCTAAGCCCTTTTTATATTCCTAGCAGGGCACAGGGTCTTTGGGGCAGATTCCCAGAGACAGTGGTATCACTTACCAGCTGTGCGACCTTGGGCAAGTTGCTTGCCTCTCCGTGCCTCAGTTTTCCATCTGTGAGGGTCGTTGAAAAGATCAAGTATAAAAAGGGTTTGGCAAGATCTGGCACTTTCTAAGGCTTCAGTGGATGGTGGCGATGGGGGTAGAGATGATGGTGATGGTGGCAGCCTCAACCCTTCCTTTCTGTAGGTGACATGCGCGTGGTAGTGATCGGAGCAGGTGTCATCGGGCTGTCCACCGCCCTCTGCATCCATGAGCGCTATCACTCAGTCCTGCAGTCGTTGGACGTGAAGGTCTACGCAGACCGCTACACCCCGCTCACCAACACCGACATGGCTGCTGGCCTTTGGCAGCCCTACCTGTCTGACCCTAGCAACCCACAGGAGGCGTGAGTGTGGGTCCCAGCGGGTGGCCGGGGTGGGCCAGAGGGGCTGAATCTGCAGAGGGGATGGCCCCTCTCAGGGTCCCTGTCAGCAAAAACAAACCCTTTGTGGAGGCTAGAACCTGGCACAATGTGAAGAAAAGAATAAATATTAAGCCCCTTCTATGTGCCGAACTGATGCTACACTTGATCTTAGCCGTGATAGAAATGATATGTGCTAGACAGAGGAAGGCTTTGTCTCTATTCTTCCCCTAAACCAGCGAGGTGGCCATCGATGCTGTATGTGTCAGTGAATTGGGAGTACTTCTAAGGAGGTGGATCAATGCTCAGATTTAGTTAGCAAAGACATTGCAAAGGTCATTATGTTAGTTTAGAACCCCTCAGCTGCATCAACAAAGGAAGCCTCAGATGAATAATAGCTCAAATAGAAATTTCATTCTTGGGGATGCTGGGATGGCTCAGCAGGTTGAGCACTCATCTTGCAGCCCTGGGGTCCAAGGATTGAATCCCAGCCCCGGCCTGTGTAGACCCATGTGCTGAACTGGGGTGTGCCCCCCAGTTCAGTTCTCAAGAGGGCATGTCTTTCATGAAGGAAGCCCTTGGCCAGTTCCTGCCCTGCATAGCGCCACACCCATCTGTGGAATGAAACTATGTAGAAAAACTAATGACATGCAACTATGGAGACTGCTCTGGGTCCTCCCCCTTCTCTGTCTCTCTCTCCATCAAAAACAATAAAAATAAATTAAAAAAAATTTTTACTGTTACATTTATTGGGGTGACATTGATTGATAACAATTACATTGTTTCCAGGTGTACAATTCTACATTACATTGTCTATACATCACTTTTTTTAAAAAAAGAAAAAAGAAGTTTCATTCTTATTTCTCATAAATTCCATAACCAGTATTCCTGGTCAGTGGGTAGTAATTCAGGGATCAGGTTCCTTTCATCTCATGGCTCTGCCATCCTCTTCTGTGGGTTCTGGCATTGCCATTCTTAAGGGCTGGCACCTGCAGGAGCATAGCATGAGGACCATGTATGCAGAGTCTTTAAGGTCCATTGGCCATAATACAGTCACATGGCCATACCTAGCTGCAAGAGAGTCTGGGAAATGGAGTCGAGCTACGTGCCCAGGAAGCAGAGGAAAGCGTTTAGGAAGAGAAAGTTTATGTCTGAACCCTGTGTTTACAGTGTGGGCTGCCCAGAGGGAATCTGAATGGTGTGGCTCAGTTCTCAAAGCAGGTCAGAAACCACATTTAAACTCAGAAACTATGAGAAGCCAAGCCAAAGGTGGGCTCCAGAGGCTTGTGATGGAGCATCATTTGTTCCCTCTGTTTTCTAGCCTATTGATGAGGATATATTGGAAAGTTTTGGGGTGGGGAGGTCCCATAGGCATGTGGGGTGCTGTAGGAGTGGAACAAGGTGGACTCGTGGATTTGGACATGGCCCCACCAGCCTGATCACAGTCCCGTGCAAGCAGACCCTCAAAGCTGTCTTAGGTGATGATACTCTGGGGGGCCCTTCCAGGCACTGGAACCAGCAGACCTTCGACTATCTCCTGAGCCACATCCATTCGCCCAATGCTGCAGACATGGGCCTGGTCCTAACCTCAGGCTACAACCTCTTCTGTGAAGCTGTTCCGGTGAGTGAGGAATCCTTGGCCGTGGGGCAGAGCCTTGATCATAGACCCTGGCTAGGGTCTGGAGTCTGGGGAGTACTTTGAGACTTCTATGTTCAAAACAGGTTCACTTTCAATGTATTTGAAAGTATTTTAACGTTATTTTTGTTTCCAGTGTTTTTATTAAGTTGGCAGAGACCAAAGAATCTTCTGATGAATAAGGGGACTAGCCTTTGGTGGGTGTGGGTGCTGTAGTGCCTGTAGTGGTGGGCTCTGGGTGCTGAAGCCAAAAGGTTTGCTGTTCCCCTGGAGGTCCCATGGCTTTTTATCAAGATGGAAAAAACACTCACCATGATACAAACTTCTAAAGCACTGACTCTGTGCCAGGCCCTGTCCTAACTACTTTATAAATAGTGACTCATTTACTTCTCACAATAACCAGGAAGTAAGTGCTATTATTATCTTCCTTTTGCAGATGAAATGAAGTCACCTGAACTTACAGTGCTTTAAAGTGGCAGAGCTGGGATTTGAACCCAGGCAGTCTGTGACCACATGGTGCCCAATATGTTAAGAAGGGCACAGCCTCAGGGGAAGTTCTCAGTTCACCTGGAAAGGGTGATCTGGCTGGGTGCCCAAAATGCCATGTCAGCTTTCCAAGGTTTAGTCAACACAGAGCACCATGATAAGAGCATTACTCACAGTATCTGTTACCTTGTGTAGGACCAAGAGTGACCATTAACTCCATGATACAGACTAGAAAATTCCATGACACAGACCAGAAAGCTGTCTCAGAAAATTCAACATGTCTGGTAGGGAGGCTGAAATCTCCACTTACGTTGTCTGACCCTACGTTCTGCTGTCTCCTACTCTCACACCTTGGTGACTCTCACTGTCACCTTTATTTTCTCCCATATTTCTGAGCCTTACCGTATCACTCATCCCAGTGATAAGTCTTACTTTTATGTATAGCATAATGGTTTTTTAGTATAGCATAATGGTTAAGAATTTGGACTCTGAAGCCAAAGTGTGTGGGTTCAGATCTCAACTTCATGACTATTAATTGTGTGACCTTAACCTCTCGAGGGTTACTTAACCTCTCGAAGCCTCAATTGGCCCATCTGTAAAATGGGGATAGGAATAGTATCTACCTCAAAGAGTGGTTGTGAAGGTTAAATGGAGTGATATAAGTAAAATGCTTGGAACAGCAACTTACACACAGTACATATTATACATTTTTGTTACCACATTATTGAATTATAGGTTTTTGCCCATCCCTGTGGGCATGGGCCAAAAGTCTTCATCCTTCTCTCCTTCCTCCGCAGGACCCTTCCTGGAAGGACATAGTTCTGGGATTTCGGAAGCTGACCCCCAGAGAGCTGGACATGTTCCCCGATTACAGGTAAGGTTATTGTCATGAGCAAAGGGGCTGAGGCCCCACAATTCAGGCATACCTGCCCAGAAGGCAGCAGAAGTTGGTCATCAAGTCATATTTCCTGTCCTATTCCAGGCCCACAGCCCCTGGTACCTTGATCTACTGGTGCTCTGTCTAGCTCCTTCAGAAAGGCCACCCACACAAACTGCACCTTGGTCTAAGGAGGTCGCAGATATGGAATCACAGATCTCAAGCCCAGACTCTCCATATCACTATCTTCTTTTGTAGATGAGGAAATTGACCTTCAGAGAGGCTGTCTGTCACTCCCCAAGGTCATATAGCCAAGTAACCAAAATGGGATTCCAACCCATTCTGTGTGACTCCAAACCTCTCCATTCTTTCCCCTATAGCCTAATGCCTCTCAGGTCTTCTCGCCCTGCTCAGTGCTTGACTCCCCTCTGCAAATGTGCGTCCAGTTTCCACTTGCACATCCCAATGTCAGGGATGCCTTTGTCTGATAGAAGATTTTTACTTGCATTGAGCTAAAAACCACTTTCCCCTTGAACTTCACCCAGTGGTCCTGGCTCTACCATTGGGGCCCCCAAAATGACACTGCTCCTATCTCTATTGGACAGCCTTCAAATACAGCTCTGACTCTGATCTTTTTTTTTTTTTTTTTTACATTTGCCTGCTGTGGCTCTAGCTATGGCTGGTTCAGCACAAGCCTGATTCTGGAGGGGAGGAGGTATCTACAGTGGCTGACTGAAAGGTGAGACTTTCAACATGAATTTTAGGAAAGCTGCGCTCTGGGACCAGGATTGTAAGAGATGATTGTTTATGGGATTCTTTGTATTGACCAACCCCAGATGTTAACCCTTAGGCATGGTAGAAGCTATCCTTGGTCCTGACCACTTCTGGGCACTAAGACAATGCTTCCCATGGTTGGTTGGGCAACAGAACCACCTGGGCAGCCTTGTACATGTGATATTTATTATCAACTTCACTAAAATCCATAATGTCTATGTAATAGTTTCAAAAGAATTCTCTTAAGTTTTCCAGATATGTTTATATCATCCACAAAACATAAGTTCTCTTTTATTTTTATACCTCACTTTTTTTTTTTCTTGTTTAACTGCTGTGGCCAGTACCTCCAGAACAACGCTAACTAATACAAGTGATAGTGGATGTCCCCATCTTGTTCCTGATGTTGATAGTAATCCTTTAGTGTTCTACATTAGCAAACATTCGCTTGAGAGATGCATTTACACTTATATTCACATACATTCATGTTAAGGAAGATCCCATATATTTCCTATATATTACTATTTTAGTAAGATTTTTAAAAATCTGGAATAGATAGTGGCTTTTATCAAATAACCTAGGGAGATTTTTTAAAACATGGATTTCAGAACCCTGCTTCATATCTACTGAATCAAAGCCTTTGGGATGGGGCTCATAAATTTGTATTTTAAGAGGTTTCCTGAGTGATTCTGCTTGTCAGTCAGATTTAAGAATCATTGTGCTAAAATATGGTTATTTATTCTCAACCTGGGACACATAATGAATCCTGTCTAGACTCTTCCAGGAAAGAATGCTCCCAGTTTTTCTACCTTGAGGAAGCTGTGTAGATAAATATAATACAAGGGCTGTCCGGAAACTATCCAGCCATGTAACCGTCCTCATTTTATTGACAACGGCTGGAATTTTTGTGGGTAGCCTTCATAGTCCTAAGGTTATACTTCAGCCTTTATATAGTTTATTTCCTGTTCTTTTGATATTTCTACTATATGAGTATTTCTAACAGTGGCAGATATTTTTCCATTGGGATGTTTAGAGGGAGAGATGGGTGTCTCCATGCCACCTCCCTCCTCATCTGACAAAGGGACATGTGGCATTGGACCAATCCTGCCCCCCGTTCTCCCTGTATCTCATCCCCTTTGATAGTATTATACAAAGCAATGTGGTGGTAGGAGGAAGCGTTTCCAACTAAGGGGCCTGGGTTCAAATCCCAGTCCCATCACTGACTCACTGGATGACCTTTAGCAAGGCCTTTCTCTCATCTCCATTTGACTGATGAGGGGCTTGGCCCATCTCAGGTTCCCTGAGCAACATTTCATGGCTCACTAGTCCCTCAAGGTGCTCATGAACTGACTTGACTATAGAGCCATTTTCTTTTCTTTCTTTTAAGATTTTTTGTTTGTTTTTGGGGTTTTTTTGTGTGTTTTTTTGTTTGTTTTTAGTGACTTTAGGAGTTTCTATTATGGAGCAGTTATTTTTTTAATCACCAAGTGATTTTATAATATATATATATATATATTATAAAATATATATAAATTTATAAATAAATATATAAATAAATTTATATATATATAAATTTTCTTCCTTTCCTTTGTGGTTTTTTGCCCCGGTGCTTGGAAAGATAGAGGCAGGGTGTCTGGTCCTGTGGTCTGAGGAGGGCAGGTTCTACTGGCAAGGCTGTTGTTTGTTTTTTGACAGAGAGAGAGACAGAGAGAAGTGGGAGGGCCCAGAGCAGTGTCCACAGTTGACTGTATTAGTTTTTTATATAGTTTCACTCCACAGGCGGACATGGGGCTGCGCAGGGCAGGAACTGGACCGGGAGCCTCCCGTATAGGCCCCGGCAAGAACTGAACTGGGGGCACACCCCAGTTCAGCATGTGGGTCCACCTGGGCTGGAGCCGGGATTCGATCTTCGGTCTCCAGGGCTGCAAAGCGAGTGCCCAACCAGCTGAGCCATCCCAGCTTCCCCTATAGAGCCATTTTCTCAAGGAGCATCCTATGGGACAGAAGTTTCTTTGGGAAATAACCCCCATTCCATCTTCTTGGAGCGATGGGATAGAGAACTGATGTGCTGCTCATTCTAGGTTAACTGAGAGGGGTGTGAAGTTCTTCCAGAGGAAGGTGGAATCTTTTGAGGAGGTGAGCTGCAGGGCTGGCAGGGGCTGGAGGTGGGAGAGAGGAGAGAGGGGAGGCTGTGGCTTTCTGTTGCTGGCTGCTCTTTTCAGCCTTCCAGGGTCCCTTTGAAGCCCATCCAAGACTCTAGGCCTTTGTCAATCCCAGAAGGACTCAGGCCTTCCACCTTGGTATTGGTGGCAGAAGCAAAGGAACAATGGGATCATGGTGGCTGTTAAGGTTAATCTATAGTTAGCCCTCATTAAGTTTTAGGGCCAGAGAGCTGGCTGCCTGTTCTCAGTATCAGCTGCACCCCACCCCCATGTTCTAGACACTTGGCTGCTGCTGCTGACATCTGGGTTGATGTTTCTGCAAGGTCATGGTCCTCAGCTGACTCACCTCTGAAGTGACACCGTCACCAATCATAATGATAGTAGCAGCTACCATCATCAGGCGCTGGCTATGTACCAGGAGCCTTGCTCTATAACTTTACTCAGTCCCAGCACCTAGAATCATGCTTGGCACACCGAAGGTGCTCAGCCAATGCAGCTATGGCATTCTGTAATAAGCACCTGCTCTGGGTTCAGCCCTGATGAGCACTTGGAAAATGTGGTAGACTCAGGCAAGCCCTCATTTCCAAGGAACCCATAGTCCAGTGTGGCAAATATTGACTCATAATAACAGTGCCTTGAGATGTGTATGTGACCCATGACTGACCCCGGAGGGGAGTCGCGGAGGCTGTGCTGGGTGCCCAACAGGCTACATCCTCAAGCTGTCAGGTATCCCATACATGCTCAGAACAAGCGGCTGCCGCATGCCGTCTGCAGATGTCTTGGCAGAGTAGAAGGCAAGAGAATGAAATAAAAAGGAAACAGAAGGAGGAAGAGAACTCTCTCTGCTTGCTTTTGGACTTCTTCTGGAAGGTTCCAAGAAGGTCCCCACCTTGCACAGTACTTGTCTCTAAGTGCTTTTGTGTCCAGAGTCACACTGGGTCCTCATAGTAGCCTATGAACATGCATTACCAGCCCCATGTTATACCTCCGGCAGCTGAGCCTTGAGGAGGTGACAGGACATTTCTGAGGCCACACAGCAGGTCAATGGCACAGAGGCCATTTGAAGCCAAGCCCATGGATCCTTCCTTGAGTGCCTGTCCTGCTGTGCCACAGGGAGCTGAGAGTTTTGAGGTGGGAGGGGGAGAGGCGGGGGATACCAGGGTCCTTACCCCCTCCCACCTCACCTGTCCTGTTGGTTGCTGCCAGGTGGCGAGAGGAGGTGCCGACGTGATTATCAACTGCACTGGTGTATGGGCCGGCGCGCTGCGGCCAGACCCGCTGCTGCAGCCAGGCCGGGGGCAGATCATTAAGGTGAGTGTGAAGGTGAGAGATGACACCTCTGGCTTTGTTGCTAGGAAGATTGTAGCTACCCGCTTATTTCATCTCCAGAGAGAGAGGCTGCATCAGGGACACCTGTTAGAGGAACCGACATGTTAAAGAAGCATGAAGAACCAACACAACATAGGCCTCCCAAAGTTCTTTTTTGGGGTTTCTTCTTAATAGCAAAATATGGGTGTGTGTGTGTTTGAGTTGCGTATGCCTGTATTCTAATAAATAGAGCAAACATTTGTGGAGTGTTTACTAATACAGGCCTGAGCACTTTATTGTGTTAATTCCTTTAATCCTTCCCACAACCTTTTGAGATGGGGTCTATCATATCCCCATTGACACCTTCAGATGGGGAAACTGAGGCACAGAGGAATTAAGTAATAGGCATAAGTCCACACAGCCATAAATTGTGGAATTGGGATTAGCATCCAAGCAACCTGGTTTAAGAGCCCAGATGTGTAAGCATTGGTCCACACTGCCTCTCGTCATGTAAGTGTGCATGTGCGTGAGGCATGCCTATTTGTGAGTGTACGTGCGTATTCATTCATAAGTGTATAGGTGTATGGGTGTGTGTGTGTGTGTTTCTGAGGTGGGCCCTGTGTGCCTTTGCACAGGTGTGCTGGGCTTTTCAGTGCACACGTGGATGAGAATGTGTGATGTTTCAGAAAGCAGGGTGGCTCTCAGTCAGGGTCAGGTGTAGACTTGGGGCAGGGGGTTCAGGAATTGGCCACTCTTAGCAGAACATCTGGTCTTGGAGGGGATCAGGGCAGGGAGGCCTGCTGGTTCAACTCCCCTGATGAGACTACTACATCCTCTATCAACAGGTGGATGCTCCTTGGATGAAGCACTTCATTATCACCCATGATCTAGATAGAGGCATCTACAGGTCCCCGTACATCATCCCAGGGTAAAAATGGACCTTCTAGGGCAGAAGAGGGGCATCTTTATGCCCTCTTCATGCCCCCGCTACCTGCCTCAGGCCCCTTGCTTAGTCCTTTCAGGTTTTTTCTTCTAATGTGTTGTTTTTTTTTAAGTGTGGTTGAGCCATTTAAATCCCTGGGAAGGCAGGACTTGGCCTTCACTGGGCTCTATCTTGACCATACTTTTGGATGACAGTAGTGGTGATACAGGAGACAAATGGGATGCTGGAGACAAAGACATGATGGCAGTGACGCTAGAAGTGGTGTGAATGGCAATAATGGGAGTGGTGGTGGGAATGGTGATCGGTGTTGATGGTGATGATGATATTAATGGTAGAAGTCATGATGTTAGTGAAGATGGTGGGAGTGTCACTGGGATGACACTATTGTTGATGGTGACATAATGGTAGTAAAGACAGTATTGTTATTGATGAGATCAGTGTTGGTGGTGGTGATTGGGAGTGGGGGCAGCAGTTGGTGCTGATGGAGATGACACTATTGATGACGTTAATAAGGTGGCAGAGATGACAGTCTCAGAGGCAATGTGGCTGTGATGACTATCTCAGTGGTGATGCTAGTGATGTGATGGAGGTGACAATGTCAATGGCTAATGGTGGTGGACATGGTGACTGTAGTTGATGGTGATGACATATTAATGGTAGCAAGGAACGCAGTAGTGAAGATGATGTTGATGGAGATGGCAATATTTTTTCCAGCTTTATTGAGATGTAATTGACATAAACGATATACGTTTAGGATGTATAACATAATTATTTGATATATGTATATATGTGAAAGGATGAACACAATAAGGTTGGTGAACACATCTGAACACATCTGTGATCTCACACAATTATATATATTTGTGTGTGTATGGTAAGAACATTTAAGATCTACTGTTAGCAACTTTCTCATATAATACAGTATTGTTAACTATAGTCACCATGCTGTACATTAAAAGAGATGACAATGCTGACAGTGACGTTAATGGTGGTGGTGGAGGTGGGAGTTTATGGTGGTGGACACTGCAGTGATGTTGATGGAATTGCGAGAGAATGGCAACATTGATGGTAGTAGTGGTTTAGGTAGAGATGGTGGTAAGGTAAGCATGGTGATCACCTCCGTTCATCACAAAGGCTTCATTCTCTTTCATCTTTGACCCCCCTTACTTTTACCTAGAATCCAGGCAGTGACTCTTGGAGGCATCTTCCAGCTGGGGAACTGGAGTGAGGTAAACAACATTCGAGACCACAACACCATTTGGGAAGGTTGCTGTAGACTGGAGCCCACGCTGAAGGTAAGGGGGGCAGAGGTAACAGCGCCCCCGACCAGGGTCCTGGAAGCTTGATCATGAGGACACTTGAGGATGGGAAGACTCCACCACTGGGATAATTGGGAAAACTGACTCCAACAAGGGTCTGTGGAATGCACCAGAACTGGATACCATACAGGGAAGTCTTGCTGGGGGCTGATGACACCTATATGGCCATGGCTCAGAGTTGCTCTCCCTTGAGATGACATCCCCAAAACACAGTAGTCTGTGTTTACAAGGAGAAAATGTATTTGTTGCAGAAATCCCAGTTTTCACATTTGCCGTCTAGTCGTGACGACAATAGCGATGAGTGGGGGTGGAAGTAATGGTTGGTATTAATGAAAACGCTGAGAGTGGTGATGAGGATGGTGATGAAGTGGTGACTGTTGATAATACCATGGTGGTGGTTGGTGCTGGTGGTGGTTGTAAAGATGAGGTAGTTGGTAGAACTGGTGGTCTGGTGGCAGTAGTGACAGTAATGATGTTGGTGGCTGATAAAGGTGGTGATAATGGTAGCGGTGACTAATGAAGTAGATAGTGATGGTGTTAGTGGTGGTAGTAATGATGAGATTTCAAAAGCTATCACCTACAAATGGCAGCAGAAAAAACATCCAGACCTGAATGACTAACTTTTCTTTCCAGGATGCCAAAATTGTTGCTGAATGTACTGGCTTCCGGCCAGTACGCCCCCAAATTTGTCTAGAAAGAGAACAGCTTCGCTTTGGAACTTCCAACACAGAGGTATGCTCTCCTGACAAGGAAAGCAATGCCCTCCCCACTCCTAACAAGGCTCCAGTACTTCCAGGGAATAGTCTGGCCTGACCTCCGGCTCCACATAGTCTCTTAGGAGGCAGGGACAATGGTGGCTAATATCTCCTCCTCCATAAATGGGGAAACTGAGGCTCAATGATAGCAAAAGACCTGTTCCAGGTTACCTGGACGGCAGTGCCTCCGTTTGCTGAAGCCTATGGTTGAATAGAAGGAAATGGGCACTTATGGAACATCTACGTTGTGCCCATGGCACGAACGATGTCATGGAACCTCCCCTGTAGCTCTTTGGAATTGGGACTGTCCTCCCCATGCTTCCGATGAGCAATATGATGCTCCAAGAGGTGAAGTCACTTGCCGGGATCATACTACTGTTGAGGAGCAGAGTTGGGATGTGGTGTGAACGTGGCTCCACAGCCACTTCTCAGATGTCGATTTGCGACTGCCCCATCGGTCTCTGTGATCCCCTCTCTCATGGGGTAGGAAGTGGGCTTATTAAAATGATGAGAGGTGTCCTGGGCTCAAGGCACTGACCTGAGCGGGGGGGGCTGAGTTCCCATCAGGACAGCAATCTTCCCTATTGAGGTCATCCTTCCTTTCTTATCGTGTGTGTGTGTGTGTGTGTGTGTGTGTGTGTGTGTGTGTGTACAGAAGGGAGCGTCACATATGGAGTTTGACTTCCTGCCAAAGGTTTTAGCTTTCAAAAAGGCCTTGGAGTCTTGCCTCTGTCTCCAGTGTCCAGCCATAGGGCACCCAGGCTTTTTTTCCTCCCAAAGTGGGTAGAAGAGTCATCAACTAACACAGGAGATTCAGCAGTCCAGAGCAGGCTGGGCATGAGAAAGGCTATTTAGGGAACTTCAACAGTTTGATGTGCGCACGAATCTCTGACCTAAAGTTCTAGATGATTCTATGTTTTCTGTGCTAAGGGTATAAATAGAAGGTCCATCTCCTAAGCAGAAGAGGAGTCTAGAATGACAGCCCCTAACTCCCCAAATAATCCCCTTACTGCTCTTCCCCCAGCCCCCACCTTCCCACCAGGTACAGAGGGGGAGCTCTGGTGGCATCTGGCTTTGCCCAGGACTCTCCAGAAAGGTCCTGAATTTTCTAGGACAGACTAGGCCACATCCTTTCTTGCCTCTCCCAGGTCATCCACAACTATGGCCATGGAGGCTACGGGCTCACCATCCACTGGGGTTGTGCCCAGGAGGCAGCCACACTCTTTGGGAAAATCCTGGAAGAAAGGAAGCTGCTCAAGATGCCACCATCCCACCTCTGAAGATGCCGGTGACCACTGCCTCCCCCACCCCAAGGACAACTTTCCTGGGACAACTAATAACTGTGCACCTCTCTTAGCCATCACTTACCCCCAGTCCCCACCTCACCCCTGGCTCTGTCTGCAAGAAGCACAAGGTGAGAGGGAACCACAGGTCAGTTTCTGCAGGTGAGTCAGACCCCACCTAGGGACCCTCTGATCACTGAGCTCTTTCTACTTTCTCTGGCCCAAGGGTATGACTATTTCTTCCATGAGTCCTCAGAAAAAAGGAGAGGACAGAACATCAAAGAGGAGAGCAGAACACGGAGGGTAGTTGAGGCTAAGTAACTTGATGACAAGTCACACTAACATACTAAAGGTTCTCGGGAAAGCCGGGATGACTCAGTGGGTTAAGTGCTCGCTTTGAAGCCCCGAGGACCGAGGATCGAATCTCGGCTCCGGCCCAGGTAAACCCACATGCTGAACTGGGGTGTGCTTCCCAAATGCGGTGAGGCCCCCAGTTCAGTTAAAAAACAAAGCAAAACATATTAAAGGTTCTGAAAAGTCCTACAGCAGACACCTGTCTGATGTTTAATCCCGTCTTCCTACACCTGTTGGGCTACAGTTAGCCCACAGTACTAATGCCACAGAACGAACTTGAGAGAATGCTGTAACAGATTGTGTGGCAGGAAGTGATACGTAGAACTGGAGTGTGTAGGAGACAGAAGAGGTGAGGCCTGGAACTAGCAACATATGATGCCTATTCCACATCCAGGATCTTGACAATTTCTGCCCAAAAAGCCAACTGGGATTTTGATTTTTGGATAGGGATTGTGTTGAATTTTTAGATCAATTTGCAGAGTATTACTTGACATCCTAAACACTTTTAAGGCTGCTGATCCATGATCCTGGAATGTCTCTCCATTTATTTAGACCTTTGATTTCTTTCAGCATAGTTTTGTAGTTTGCAAAAGCCCTGCACATCTTTTGTTTAATTTATTCCTAAGTGTTTTATTCTTTTCGATGCTATTGTGATTGGAACTGTTTTCTTATTGATGAATTTAGAAAGCGCTCTGCTCTCAGGCAGAGTGGGGATCGAGTGCCATTTCAAGGGGCTCATCATCAGATATTCTTGATTAATCAAGAATGGTTACATATGATGTAATCATGGGTGGTCAAATGTCAAAGAATCAGAGGATGGTAAAGCACCACCAGTAACTAAAATCTGAAACCACTGAATCTTTGAGGGGCCAGAAAGGCCATTAGGACATTCTGGAGCTTCACCGTTGGCATCTTGTAAACCTCCCACAACGCTTGGCATCCCTCAGGAGAGGAAGCTGATTGGCCCAGTTTAGTGCCCATGTCACTTCCCTCTACTACTCTGTGAAGATAAGGACCATGCCTGTTGGGAGCCAGTCAGGAGCCTGAAAGGAAAGGTTTCTGGGGGCCTGGATGGCAAGGCCTCGGCCTCCCCTTCACGTCCCCTTGTGATTATCTATAGAAAAGAATGTGTACGTGCAGCTTCACATGAAGGTCAGACTGATTGATTACTAGGCCCGGAGTTTAAAAGATATGTATGGGGAAGGGTCTGCTTGTTCCTGTTAATTATGCTAATGAATAACCCACCCTGTACTTAACCCACAATGTCTCTTAATCTCATCCCTATTCCTTGTAATGATGTTAACTTCTGCTATATCAAGCAAGCAATAAAGCTATTCGGGGCTGCTCCTATTGAGGGCAGTCCAGGCCATTTGGTCTGTCTCAAGTCCCACTGCTCAAACTCAGGGATTCTGTTCAGCCAGGCTGGCTCCTGGTTACACATGCCTAAGTAATTTCTTTTTTTGCATCCTCAGTGCTGAATGTCATTATTGTTGCATGATTGAACTCCAAGCATACTAACCACGTGCCATGACATGATCCACAATAGAGTTATGATGAACAGACCTGAGTTTACACATGTGTCGCTGTGGTTTCCAGACATACCTGTAATTGTGCCACCCTGCTGAACGGGCAGGCCAAAGCCACCATGTTTGTACCTCTTGACCCTACCCTTCCTTGATCCAATTTAATTGGACCAGGACTGGAACCAGCACTAAACTGGGCCCATCAGCTTCCTCTCCTGGGGATTTGGAAGTGGGACTCTGAACAGTTAAGTCAGATATGTTTGTAGAGCTGAGCCACGGTGAGCAGAAGCCTTATGCATGGTTAGGCATATGCAGCAGCCACGAGGAGGCAGAAGGAAGCCAGTCCACAGAGCAGGGTGGACATGGAGGCCACAGATCTAGAGAGGGGGCTGCCCCAGACCCTCATGACTCCCTAGTGCCATGCTGTTCTTTATTGCTGAGTTCTTCCTGACCTTTCAGAGGCTACAAACTGGCAGCCAGCACACTGGACAGCAGATTAACTTTACCAGGCTTACACGTCATTTAAAAATGTTTGCTCCAACATACTAAAATTTGGAGATTTCACATAAAAATCCAGATTCCGGTCTTGAATATTGGAAGATCCCACCTTGCAACAAAAATCAGCTAGAACTGAGAAGCAGCCACCCGCTGTAGACAGGGCCTGACTATGTTCCTTACTCTACCATAGTCCTCCCCTTTTCCTGTTGTTCCTTCCCTATACCTCTGTTGCACTCATTTATGTTCCCTGGCTGTCCTCTGTAAGAAATTAACAACTGGCCCTAGATTTGAAATAAAGCTGTACCTCTTCATTTGAATTAGCCTGAGTCTAATTTCTAGTCCTTGCAATTAAAACAACATTGATTAGAATTCTGTGGCAAGACTCCTCTCCCTCACCCCCATCCCACTGCTATGGCCTTCCTTCTTCCATGCTAACAGAATCCCAATTCTGTGTTCAGGAGGCTGTGGGTATCCCTTGATCCTGTGGGAAGAAGGGCCTTCCTTAGGGAAGGATTCACACTGGGATGGGTATGGGACCTGGGACTGGCCAATGGGAAGCAATGGTAAATCTGCTAAAAGGCTTCTCTTTCAACCTAAACAACAAATTCATTTGAAAGTAGACCTTTTGTGACTGCTCCTTCCCTCTTCTGTCTCCTTTAAAAATAAGCATGATGCCTGGCACTTCAGCCACCATCTTGTGACCATGAGGTTTCAAATGGCCAACATGCAGAGGATGGGGGAAGCCAAAGAAGCTGGGTCTTTGATATTACTGAGCTGCTGAATCTTTCCTAGAACTGCCTGACTCTGGACTTGTTAAATGAGCAATTAATATTTTAATAGTTTAAGCTACTATTGACTAGTTTTACTGCTGCTTGCACCTCCAGGTATCCAGTCCTTTGACGGTAATTAGTAGTAACTAAGGGAGACTCATCCTTCAAGAGTCTCTGTTGCTTAACATTATTTAAAACTAATGAATGTTCATGCTCATTTCAAAGTCCATCCCTAAGGTAGTCTTTCGCTCATTGCCAACACCACCAGGGTCATTTATGAGTGTGTGTTCCCGAGAGTACTTGAAGCACGGAAAAGTAATTAACTACATATATAACTCGGGCTACAATGAACAGCTTTTGCCATTTTCTGAAATCTTTCCTAACACTCAGAAATAGATGCCATTTCCATTCATGAAAATAGGAGCTTGGGGATGGTTCAAAATTAGATACAAAAATCCTCCGCTAAAGGCATGGGCAATGTTTGTGGCAGCTCTCATATCATTCAATAACATTGCTTTTCGTTAAGGACAGCCAATTTGGAAAGCAGTGAGTTTTTAACTTTCGTTTTCTCAAGAAGAGAAAGCTCTCAACGGCAGGCCTCCTCACCCCATCTTCTGGACCACATTTCTGCCCACCACCCAGTCCTTGCCTACCCCAGTCCCCAGCTCCTCCAGGTCATTTGAGGAGAAGGGAGTAGACATGCTCACCCAGCAGTGTCTGGCCAGCTGGACGGCAAGAAAGACGAGGAAAGGTTGTGTGTTAGCCCAGGAGAACTCAGCAGACCAGAAATAATTGGAGCTATAGCCACTCAGAGTTCAAGGATACACTCACATTGTCAGGGAATGGTAGATCTGCCAAGCCGCCTCCTCTTTGACTGGCCGGGCTGTGGCCCACATTTCGGGGATACGGGATTGTTTGCAGTCAATCTAGGATTTGAGAAGTCACCCCACTGTCACAACCACACTGTGAGAAGACAGTGCTCTCTCCAGCAGACTCAAAGTTGTGACATTGGCAGCCAACTGTGCAACCCTCTTTATGGGAAAGGTCATCCTGTGAAAGCAGATGAAAGCATTGAGCTGACCCAGGAGGGGGAAGATTGGCAAGACCATGAAGCTGAACTGGCACTAGGACCTTGTGACAAAAACTCTACTGCTTGCCGTGTCCACCACCAACATGTTTTAATAAGAGATGAACATACACATATTTGGCTTCCTCGCAAGGCTGATGTCAAACAGATATCTTTGATGGGATCCAGCAGCGTCCTGCTTCCTGTAGGTTCCCTGCCTCCTTCTCTAGGCTCTCTGCCTTCACGACCACAAAGCTTGTGTAAAATCCTGGAGGTGAGTGTGGTCTGCAGAGACGTGGTACCAGCCGTTCCGAGGCCAACTCCAAACCCAACTGCCCTTGCTTCTCTTCCTTTGAAAATATACACATTTTACACATCTGGGTCCTCCCAGTCCTCCCCACCCCTGCGGCATCCCCACCCTGGGTTCCATCACTAGAACCCTTAGAGCTGCTTCTATGTAGACAAGCCAGCCCCTTGACAGCAAAGGTGGCAGAGGAAGTGGGGGAGGGGGGCACTCTCGGTCCCCTGACCCTGATGGGAGCAGGCAGCTGGGGCAGCATCTGCTGTCCGTTTAGCTATCCACCCATGTTCAAGACCAAAAGCACTGACACCTGAGTTTACTGCTTTCTTTCCCCCCAAGAGTCACCAATCCACCTGACAGAGGAGGGGGGCCAGGAAAAAAAGCCCCAACGTGGCCCCCGCGACCTCCAGACAGGATGCCCGTTTGGCTTTGGGACTGATTCTCATCCCATCCCCACTTCAGCTGTAGTCAGCAATACTCAGGGGTAACAACTCACTGGGGTTGTCGTCTGGTGCAAGCCCAGCTATCTCCATGGACACATTTGGGTCCCCTGGAGCCAGGGATAGCAACTCCAAAGGGGGCCAGATGGGTGGGGTATGTGGCTCAAGTTCAAATGCACGTCCATCTGCAGAGTCTCCAGTAGTCAGGCCCTGCCTGGAGAGGCAAGCCGAGGGGCCCCGGCTGAGGGAGCGTATCTTAGACCCAAGAGAAAGCTACTCAGGTCATATTCAGGTCACCTTGGATATCAAAGAAAGCTGGGGGCCAAGGGGGTAGGAGAAGCCCACTGGTGGGTGGCAGATGTCGACTCACTGGGTGGTAGGTCTCATGGGGCCTGAACTGTATCTACAGAGATCTTTTGGTTGTTGTTCACCAAGGGTGTGACCGGCTGACTCTGGATGGCGTCTGGTTGGCTACCCGCGTCATCAGGCACTCCTAGTGCAGCAGCTTGCCCATGCAGATCCACAGGTTATCAACAAACCTCCCCCACACAGACAGAACCCCCAGAGCCAACGCCTCCCCATCCCCGGTGGGTCTCGATGAATATGAGCAGCCAGGATCCAGGTTGGACTCGGGTGAATTCTTGGTGTCGGCAGTGACGTCCAGTGCCCCCGCTGGGCTTCATCGGCACCCTGTGCTCAAAGACCACTTCAGCACCCCCATCAGTCACTAGTCCTGAGAGCCAGAGTTTGACCTGGTGACGCCTGTGCCATGTGTCCCTCGCCCAACCATCTCCTGGCCCCACTCCCGGTGGCTGGACTCCTGCAGTCCACGGCCTTTAGTCTCGATGGGCAGAAAGCAGGAGGCCACGGCTGCCAGGAGGCAGCAGCTGCTGTAAACCGCCAGCGTCAGGTACACGGAGGATTCCAACATGACCTGGGGGAGGGAGAGGCAGGCCGGTCAGCCTCCCTGCTGAACGGACCACCAGCCATTCAGGTAATGTACTGGTAAATAATGCCACGCCCTCTTGCAAGCGCTCTGTGTGATTGTCCCAGTTAGTCCTCACGACAGATCTAGGAGTAGGCACTTTGCCCCTATTTTACAGAGGGAAGACCTTAAGCTCAAAAAGGGTTAAGTACCAAACCCAAGTTCATGCAGATTCTAAGGATGGAACCTGAACCCAGACCCTGTCAGGTCCAAGCGTTTATATTCCTGACAATGATGCGATGAAGCGTTTATATTCCTCAGAGTGGTACTGACTTCCTAGCTTGATGGATCACACAGCAGAACTGAACCTCATTTCCTCATCTGCCAAATGGGCACAAGGGCAGTGCCCACCTCCTGGTGAGAAGATACCTTGAAGCACCATGTAGGCACATGGCAAGCGCTCAGCCATGATAGTTAACAATGACATACAATGGCCAAATGCAAGAGCACAGCACAGAATGGCTCCGCTAAAACAGAGGTACACAAAATGTCCAGAATAGATTTGTCCTCACAGACAGAATGCAGACTGGTGCTTGCCTGGCTGTGGGGAGAAGGAAGTGGGGAGTGATTGCTTAATGCGGATAGTTTATTTTGGGGTGATGAAAATCTTTTGGAACTAGCTAGAGGTGGTGATTGTACAACATCGGGAATGTGCTGCATGCCACTGGATCGTACATTTTAAAATGAGGAATTTTATACGATGCAGCTTTTATCTCAATATTTAAAAAAGTGATGGAAATGGGAAAAAATACATTGGACATTAAAAAAGCCAAAAAGATTTCAAAACAAGATCCCTCCAAATGGATAGAAATGCTTCAAGACACACAAAAGTTTGCAAAATTCTACAACTATACCTAAGTATGCAACTCAGAAACCAGGATGGGGACATTTATTTCCCAAGAAATCATGGTGGCCTACTTGTTTTCTTTCTTTCTCTCTCTTTCTTTATTTCTTTTTTTCTTTTAAGGTTTATTTTATTGTTTTTGACAGAGACAGAGAGGGACCTAGAGGAGGGGGAGGGCCCAGAGCAGTCTCCATAGTTGGACATCATCAGTTTTCAACATGGTTTCATTCCACACAGGTGGGCGGGGGCCGTGCAGGGCAGGAACTGGGCTGGGGGCCTCCTGCATGGGAGGTATGCCCCCTGGACCCCTGGAGCCAGGGGCCCAATGTGGGGGGCTAGAACCAAACTGGGGCCTCCCACATGGGAAGCACACCCCAGTTCAGCATATGGGTCCGCAAGGGGGCCGGGCTGGGGTCCCTGGGGCTGCAAAGCGAGTGCTCAACCTGCGGAGCCATCCCGGCTTCCCCTACTTGTTTTCATCCAAATTGTTTTTGGCCAAATCATACTTAGCAGCGTGGGAAAGACCTGGGTTTGAGTCCCACCCTCTCTACTCCCAGCTGTGTGACCTTTTACCCCTTTAGGCCTTAGATTTCTCATCTGCAAGCAATGTTTTTCTTTTCATAAGATGGGTTGTTAGGATAAAGTAAGATCATGCACACAGAGGGCTTTGCAGAAGGCTGGGCCAATAGTAACCGCGCCCCGTGCAATAGCTCTGGCCACGCCCACCTTCTCTGTATTGGGGATGACACCTACCTGAGCAATGAATGGAGTGATGAGAGCTCCCACTCTTGCCATGCCACTGCAGGTGCCCAGGCCCAGCGCTCGCGTTGCCGTGGGGTAGACCTGAAACACAGCCACCAGATGCAGCCCTCAGAAAATGCAGTCCCTCCCTGCTCTCCAGCTCAAGAAGGATTTGACTGACAGTCCCCCCACCCCCGCCCCCTGGGGGGCAAACCTGAAGTTAGGGTGACTGCCTCAGGGGTCAGTGACTCCATTAAGGAATGGACACCGGGGTGAAGATTGTCACCCCAAAGGAGGTAGGAAGTTCAACCGAGAAAAAGGGCAAGAGGCCAACCTGTGGGTGGGAACTCAGGAAGGGGGTTCTGCTGACCTGGCAGTCACCCTGCCCCGGCAGCTCCCAGACACCCCTCCTACCTCGGGTGTGTAAACATAGGCTGCTTGGAAGCCTCCAGAAATAAACGCTCTTGCAATGAAGAGTAACAGAGTGAGCATATTTCTAGGGAGAGAAAAAATGCAGATGAGCAGATTTTTTTTTTTTCCTACCAGCTTGTTTCAGCAAAGTCCTATCTGCCCAGGCAGAATTTATACCCCAGAAATTGGCCCACCCCCACCCAGCATGCAGGCCCTCAGACCCTGGTGCCCGCTCCAGAGGCCTGCTTTGATACGCTTTGCATTCTCCAAAGCACCAGGTTGGGGGCAAGGTTGGGAGAAATGATGTAAATGATCTCAAGTCCAGACAGAGGGGCAATGAAGCAGCTGAGCTAAAGAAAGTAAACTTCTAGTCAGTAGTTTTAGGCCAACCCTGATCCCTAACCCGCAGTTCCACTGTTTCCATGGATGTCCCAGAGTATCAGCGTTTCAGGGTCCAAGCTACATCTCTAGAGTCTCTCCAGATCCTTCATCAGGTTTGACCTGGGCCTCTCAGAGGTCAAAAGAGGAACAAGCCACTTCTGTATTTTGATAGATGGAAAACTGGAGAAATGCCAAAAGGGGATTAAACAGGACTTATTTGCAATATCTCCACAGAACAGATGGACACTAACCACTTAACCACAGATCCGCACAATCTCATTGGGAGATGATGCCAAAAGTCTAAATGGAGCAAACCTGAACCAAAGTGCCCTCCTGGCCCCACCTGCATCAGAGGCCCCAACTTTCAGCCTGATCTTCTGGCTAGTTTTAAGGCAGCCAAGTGCCTCAGTCCTAGTGAGAGGCTGGGGGACCCCGCCGATGACCCTCAGGGGGTGCAATCCACAGCCTGCAGGTTCAAAAAGCCACTGCAAGGACCTGAGAATTAAGCCTGCTGGCCAGAGAGAGCTGGTTTCACGACTCACCTTCCAACACAGATGAACAGCAGGAGGCTGCAGAAAGAGAAGGTGACAAAGCACAGAGCCATGGTCTTCTTGCGGCCCAGGCGGTCAATGATCCATAGAGTCACAAGGACACCTGGAAGGGAACAGGGGCACTATAGCAGGCAGCTTCTGACCCCCTAGTATCTTATTTAGTCTTCAAAACAACCCTCTAAAACAGGGGTCTCCAAACTACGGCCCACGGGCCGGATGCAGCCCGCAAGGCCCTCTCACCCGGCCCGTGGAGAACTTTTTATCTGAATAAAATAATATTAAATAAATAATTAAAAACAACATCTATGTTTTGATTTTTTTTTAATTTGGACCTTGAGTGTGTCGTCGGCCCCCAAACTGCTGTTTGATAGTTAATGCGGCTGAAAAGTTTGGAGACCCCTGCTCTAAAAGAAATTGAATTCCATTGTAGGACTCAGGGAGCCAGTGTGGAACGTACACTTCAGAATTCTCCTGTCTGATGGGTGAGGAAGCTGGGATGTTCATATACCAACGCCCACAGTAATTGCTTGAAGGCTATTCCCAGGTGTTAACTCCCTGGCACTTCTGGCCACCTTGCTTGCTTCAGGAGGCTTTCCATTCCCCCTGAACAGCCCTCAGGCGTAAAGATGCAGATACTGGCAGCAACAAGTTGCAGGTCCAGTTCCTGCTACATCCTGCCAAGTCTCAGTTTCTTCACTTGCAAAATGGGAATAATTACAGCGTCACAAGAGTAAGTGGGAACATATCTGTAAAACATTTAGCACAGTGCCTGTATACAGTAAGCACCAATAAATACTAGATATTTTTTAAAATTTACCAAAAAACTTGCTTGCTTGCTTACTTACTTGCTTTTTATTATTTATTCATTAATAAGTAGATATTATTATTGCAATACTAATTGTTATTCATCCTAAAGGAAAATGACAGAGTGCCTTTTCTTTATGTACCACTTTGAATTTTCAACACTCCATTGATCCTTTCCAGTGTGATTGGTTTGGGGTGATCATGCTTTTTGGGTCTCTCCTATTTCTCCACATCTTCTGAGCAAAGGTATTAGCTGCCATTTTGTTCCAGGCTATTATTTCAAGGTAGTTTGTATAGAAATCGTGTTAGAAGGTAGAGATACAGTCTCCTTCTAGAGCAAAGGGCAGATCTGTTTACTGCCCAATATAATAAAGATGGTGTCTCTCCATAGGACAAAGACTCAGCAGGTTTCTGGCATCCTATTATAAAAGATTTGGGTTCCCAAAGTCTGAAATTCCTCAGCTGTGTTGCAAATTCTTTGCATGTGTAACATCCACATGGGCCCTTGCTTATCATCTCCGTTGCACTTGGGGCAACAGGAGCTGACACTAACATGATACTCGTGCTATCTGCTGTGCCGTGAATAAGTCTTTTGTCTCTGACCCAAGAGTCTTGCACCTTCTGCCAGCATGCATGAAACTGGGCAGCTTAACTTGTTAGCCTAAAAGTAGAGTAAAATCTCAGCCCCTTCATAGTTCTTGACAATTTGTAGCTAAAGGTTGAAAAAAGAATCCCCAGCTCCCCGGAGATAAGATTTGCTGCCAGGCAGCACCAGGAATATGACACTGAATAGCTATCACACTCTCAGGTTTCCTTGTCCCAGTCCCACCTCCCACGGGTCCCTCACCTGGGAATTCAGAGAGGGTGGTCCATAGCAGGTCCATGTAATCCTCCTCACTGAGGTACTCACAGGCCAGGCTGCATTTTGCCTCTACCGCCTTCTTCCGGCTGGAGACTGGGAGGTGGGAGACAGAGAGAGAGAGAGGAAGGGCCATGCACAGTGCCTTGTATCACACCCTCCTGCTCCCCATACCTCCTTTTCTACCTATGATTTGGATGAGGCACTGTGGAAAGAACCCAGGCTCAGGAGTCAGACAGACTCAGGTTTGAATCCCAACCAGCAGTTTATCGCCCTGAACCTCAGTTTCCAAAAAAACTGGACAAGGTGGTCAAGAGAATGAAAGCAGGTTGCTCATTTGGATGTTCTAAGCCTAGTAACGGCACATACTAGGTGCTTTTTTTTGGCAGACAGACTCCAGGATGGCTCCAATGATTCCCTCCTATATTATCTTCCCTGTTATTTCCTTGATCCCATCTTCTCTCTCTCTTGCTCTGCTCATTCTCCTCTAGGCACACTGGTCCTCTTGCTGTTCCTTCAACAAGTAAGGAACTCTCCCGCCACAGGACCTTTGCACTAGCTGTTCCCTCCTCATGGATTGTACTTTACATACCCTCATGACTAATTTTCTCTCCTCCTTTAAGTCTTTCCTTAAATCTCACCTTTTCATTGAGGTCACCTTGATCACCCCATTTAAAGTTTCACCTTACCCACTGCCCCTTGCTCTGCCCCACCCTGACCTCTCTGGCCCTGCTCTATTATATATTTTTCCTCTATATTATTTGTTAGGAAATAGCATGAAAAACTTTGAAACAGGCAAAAATGTCCAGTCTAATGCACCCTTGTAGCTTCTCTCTCCTTTCATTATCTTCAAGCTATTTATTTGTACAGTATAGAATACTGATCAAATGCAAATCATTCTTGTCCATCAAAATGCAAACTGTGTCTGGTGGTGATGTAATAGAATATTGCTTATGCATACTGACAAGTTTTGCCTCTCACTGTAAATCCATTTCAGCATTTCTGATTGCCTATATACATGTGTGTTTTGCATTCTCATTTGACCCAGCTATAACCTGTTATTGATGTGGGTAGACAATTCTCCATGGGTCACTCATGTTTCTGTATGGTATATAAGCAGAGGTCATGACTGCCTTTGCTCTGGACTATCTTTTCAAGGACTTTTGTTTAGCAAATGGTCTTGAAAGATAGAGAGTATGTCTTTGGAGAAAAGAGCAGGTTTGCCTTCAAAAATATAGTATCTCCCACAGTGCAAAGGGCAAGCAGGCTTACTATCCAGTATAAAAGATGTGGATGCCCTGAACTTAGGGGTCCTCTTTGGTAACACAACCCTCTGCTTTTATAGGCATCACCTGCCCCTCTTCACACCGCCCTGTGGGAACTGGGGCTTAAGAAATGGGTGAAAGAAAATGCTGTCACTCTCACTATTGCTATTTCTGTGAGCAATAAAGTTCTTTGTCTCTGACCCAGGAGTGTCATGCCTTCTGTTAGCATCTGTGTGAACTGTAAAAGGCCAGCTAGTTAGCTTGCAAATAGGTAAAATCTCAGACTTTTCACTGTTCTTCACAGCTGGTTCATTCATTAGCTGATGAGTTAAATAAAATAAAATGCTTGGATGTATGTTCATTCTATGTTTGTGTAAGAGGTGTGATTTTACCTGTTCTTTAAAGTTTTTCCTTTAACACACCTATCGTCTTCCAACACACTCAATAATTTCTTTACTTATTATGCTATCCTCTCTTTCTCTCTCCCCCACAAAAATGTAAGCTCACAGGGCTGGGATATTTGTCTTTCGCATTCATTGATATATGTCCTAACACCTGGTAGGTAGGTACTAAGAAAATACTTACTGAATGAATGACTTGCCCAAGGTCACACAGCTACTCAGAATCCCTGATTTCTGGCTGTGACCTTGTTCCACGGTAACATTTTCCCATCCAGGTAAAAGAGAGAGCTTTTTAATGGGGTTGGCAAACTACCATCTGTAGGGTACCTCTGATCTGCCTGTTTTTGCATGGCCCACAGGTAAAATATGGTTTTTACATTTTAAAACGACTCTTAGAAATCTAAAGAAGAATAACATTTCATGACAAAAATGATATGAAATTCAAATTTGGGTTTGCAAATAAGGTTTTATTGGAATGTAAGCAATGCTTGTTCGTTTACCCATCGCCCATGGCTACTACTTTGCTACAATAGCAGAGCTGTATGGCCCACCAAGCCTAAAATATTTACTGTCTGGCCCTTTGTGGAAAAAGTTGCCAACCCCTGCTTTATAACACTCCACTGGATCCTCTGTTTTGCTTAAGCAGGTCTACTGTTAGGGGCGTGCGATTCATGCTCAATCAATACTAGACCCCAAATCTACCATTGAGCCACTCCCTCAGAGCAGTTAATTTAGACTCACACACTCCAGAGAGATGTGACTCCACCATCTCATTAAATTCTTATACCAATAAACAAAACTATTAATTAAGATTAAAGAGGCTTAATACGAAAAAAGATAATTGGGCAAATCCTGTAGACAAGCAGAAACTGGCTTCCTTTATCTTCCATCCCGGTTCCGTGCTAGGAACCTAGTATTCTCTTAAAGACAGAGTGGTTTGAAAGCCCAGACATCTGCATGTAGACTTTGCTTTTTACTCGTTCCTTTTATCCAGTGGTTCCCACCTCCTGCTGCACCACAGAAGCACCTGGGGAGCTTTTAAAATCCATTAATGCATGCCCCCCCCCCAGAGATGTAGATTCAATTGGCATTGTTTAATGGCACAGACATTGTTTAAATGCTCCCCCAGGCGCTACGTGCACAGAACTGCAGCATGAGGTCATAGCTGTTGGTCAAACTCAGTGCTGGACTTCATTGAGCTGCCGCCGTCATGTCACTTCTATCATGACAAGATTGTCCAAGTTTCTAGAGGTTCCTGGCCATCACAGCCCAGATCTATGCTCAGATTCTGCAGAAGCTTTCTCCCTGGAGTTTGTTGGGTCAACTGAGGTCAAAGTCCCTGGAATTTAGATAACACCAGGCCCTATAGGGCACAGCCTGGGGAGGGAGTGTGGGTGTGTGAGTTTGTGTGTTGGGAGCAGGGGTGGTTGACTGGTAGAGGGCTTCCATACTCACTGCTGCAGACGTCTCCTGCCTGGAAGAGCTCTGTGGTGAGCAGAACTAATCCATAGTAAGAAAACGCATTGGAAAACCTGCCAAGAAAGGTAAAGAACTGATCAGGGAAATGCAAGTCCCCTTCCCCTGCCCCCTGGGGAAGGACTTGCATCTACAATTGCACTGACCACACTAGGCCCTGGGAGCTGTTCTGGGGCCCTTGAGCAGGAAGATGGCAGGTACAAAGCATCCTGATAGGACAAAGGGAAGTGATCCTGTGTCCTTTGAAAAAGCAAGAACTGTATTGTATCACACACATACCACTTGCAAAGCTGTTCACTCAACTGGCAATAGAAGGATATCGGGGACCAAAAATTGGAAGAAAACAGTCAATGTTGACATCTGTCAGCACTTCTGGATTGAGTTGGCCAACTTGGATAGGGAAGAGGAAGAAAAAACTCTAATAATATACAGAGCTGGGCTCCAACTCCGCCCCTGCCTGCCTGCCTTCCTGAGCGTTAAACCAGTGCACCAAGCACTTATTAAACATCTGCTGTGTGCCCAGTACAGGTGTGGATTCTGCAGACTTCTCTAGAATTTCAGGTCAGAATGACGCAGTTGATTAATTCCCAACTGTCCCAGGGACTAGAAATACTCAAGTCTGTAGGACCAGAACATTCTTATCCTGTAAAGTACAGTATATGTGAACTCAGTCACAATGACACCAGTGATTAATTTCCTTGGGTTACAATATGTACTAGCAAATTTAGTGATTTCCTCTAGTGTGCTAAAATCAGTCTCTACTTTATTGCCTCAGTATTTGAGTAGTGTGGGCCCAACAATCACATGCACTCCAAGATAGATACCCTTACATGTCCCCACCCCCCAATACACACACTCCCTTTTAAAAATCCTGTAGACTACACACTTGTACTGGGCACACAGCAGGTGCTTAATAAATGCTTGGTGCGTGAATTCAGCTCTCAAGCATGCGGTGGGGCGCAGAGTTCTGTATGGAGTTCTGTAAAGGGAACCTAGTTCTGTAGATCATCAAAGCTTTTCCCTACGCTTCCCTGCAACTGACCACTTTTCACAGCTCTCCCCTGCTAATTAGCACCTTTACTTAAAGGTGAATAGGAAAGGCGAGAACTGGTTAGAACAAAACACAAAGTCTTCCCCAGGCCAATTTTGTGCACTGTTAATGCTGTGTGCACGATTTGGTAGAGAGAATCGAAAGAACAGCTATAATTTGACTAGCTATAGAGTTCAAGGTAATTGCTCTCTGCCAATGAGCTTTCCCACTCCACCAATGGCTGTCATTTTAAGTGAAGTAGAAAGAGAGAAGAGAAGAGAAGAGAAGAGAAGAGAAGAGAAGAGAAGAGAAGAGAAGAGAAGAGAAGAGAAGGAAAAAGAAAAAAGTAAAACAAGATCAGGACTAAAAGTTCCAAGAATGCCATGTTGAACAAATCAGCGATTCCCACAATAAGGGCCCTGGGCCATCGGTGATGCCCAAGGCAATATGGGCAGAGTAGGAGAGTGATACAGCATAAATATAAAATCTCATTGTGAAAAAGTTACCTTTTACGTTTCCTTTCAATTCATCTGATTGTATTCCAGGCTTACTTAAGTGAGAGTAATTTATGTTAATGAGTCCTTAGCACCTCCCCTCTCTGTCTATTTTACACTCAGTGTGCCTTGGCAAACCATCAACCTAAGCTACTTTTTACTGTATCTAATTTTAAGAGTGCCTTCTAGCTATGGCCTAAAATTAAAGTTTTGTTTTCTTTAAAGCAGATATATAGTTTCCTATTAAAACAAATTTATCTGAGTAAAAAGTGAGTCAAATTAAAGAAAAAGACTTGGAAAAAAAATCGTACAGGTGATAGCTGGATAAGAGAAATCGGGAAAGCGATGCTCAAACTACTGAATTTTGCAAATGCTGCCCGAGATCAAAACGTTCTCTGTGCTTCACATTAAAACAAAAACCGAAACAGCAGATGGAGACGATCAAAGTGTCTGGAAACGACTCTTACCATATAAACCACAGCAACAAGGTTGTCCATCTAAAGTGGGGCGTGAAAAGGTCCCTTATTTTGCCTCGGTCTTCCTGTTTCAAGGTAAAAACATGCAGTTTATTCTCCTCCCTCCTAGATGTGTGGGCACTGGCTGGTGGCTGGAGACCAGCAGACACCCCCACTGAGAGAGGGGTTTCTGGTGGGCTGGACTCGGAGACCACGAGAACCCAGGACTCAAATCCACAGAATTCAGTCCCTCAAGCCCAGTGCCGCTGACTTGGACCTTCCGCCCAGGACCGGACAATGTCCAGAGGCCCAATTCCAACGGAAGCAGACATTCCACACCCCCACCCCAACTTGGAATCCCGAAGCTGGGAAGCAGACCCCTTAGGCTTGGCTACTCCTGAGGCCTCTCAGGTGGTCCCATGGAAGCAGGGAGCAGAAAACCAGTCCAAGGGGCTTCCGATCACTTCAGGCCTTGTCCCCAGCTCCAGGTCAAGGTAACAAAAATGAATGTGCTGACAATTCACCAAAAGCCAATTTGCCAAAAAATTGATTAGCTCAGACCTACTTGCCACTTTCATATAATTTGCTAAATTATCAGGTCTTTGCCTTACAATGTTCCTTTAAAAATATATTTGGTGACTGATTATATTCTTCTTAGATTGATTGATTAATTGATTGAATATTTTAAGATTTATTTTATTTTTGACAGAGAGAGATACAGAGAGACAGACAGAGAGAGAAGGAGGAGGGTAAGATATATTTAATGAATATATTATTCTTAATTGCAGTTTGAGAAATACTTACCAGTTTAAACATGCTAAAAGTAAAAAAAAAATTATAGGCCAGGGATAGTTTAGTCTATCTATGAATATTATCTTCATGAAGAAAAATGTTTTTGTAATACATTCTTCAGTAGAAAGATAGCATTCATAAAGATGTTTATTGGATATATTTGAGAATATTTTTGTATTTCTTGAATATATTTTGGAATATTTATAGAAAGAACATATGGATGAGTAAATGTATTAATATGTACATAGGAAAAATATATTCCTATTTACTAAATATATTTTTAAAAAGAATAGTCCTCAAAACACATTTTGGGGAAATTGAAACGTTGGTAATTGATGCAAATTTGCTTTTGGTGAATTGGTTTGCTTCCGGAAAGCCCTTTCCTTTGTGTTTGTCTCAGGATCCAGCACCTCCTTGGAGCCTCCTGGGCCACCGTGTTTCCCAAAGCGGATTTGGGTATGTCCCTGGCCTGTATATTGTCAGACAATGCCAAACACCACCTTTTAATCTAGTGACATCCCATTCAGTTCTTTTTGCAAAATGTAAAAACAATCAAAATGTAATTTTATTTTAAAAGATAATCGCTTTGAGGGATCTGTTGTTTGCTTGAGGGGATTTTCCGTGGATGAGTGTAGGGACTGCAGCCTTTAACCTGGTTCCCTTCTCTGCATGTACAGTGAGTGATGCGCATGCACCCACGAAAGGTCATCATAAACTCTCACTGTGGTAGACTCCCTTGATGGTGTTGCCACCCCGAGCGATTGATGCACCATCCATTAAGGATGTCTATCCAGGCGCGGATGGGTGGCCTGGATCTAAGCCTATCACAGCACTTTCTAACGAGGTTTTATTGTCCAGCCTTTTTCAATCAATCACATTTGCTAATCAGACTTCCTTGGCACCGAAAGGTGAAACCAAAGCAAAATTAGTGACAGGATCCATTAGCGGACACTGCGTTTACATTTCCCTAGTCACAGGGGGCACTTTTAGGACTTGGCAGTGCAAATACACAGATCGGAGCTGCCTGATTCCCCTGGCAGGTCCTGCCCACCGCACCGCCACCCACTGCATGTACACTCACGATGACACGGAAACCCACACCCCACCCGGGTACACGCACACCCCTGCATGCACAGGGACGCCGAGCTGCAGAGGCAGAAGGCCGCGCAGGCCCTCACCTGTCGGGAGATGATGAGTTTCCCCAGCGGCATGGGGGCCCCGTTCTCTGTTGCTATCCTCTTTAAGGTGGCGATGGCCTTTTCCTGGTTCCCGGACAGCACATCATACCTTGCACTCTCCGGCAGCCACTGTGGGGACAGGAGAGCCAGGTGTAGCCGGTTAGGGCAGAACAGAGCACTGGGTCCCAGCCACACACTCATCTGTGTGTGGAGACCTTAAGGGTGGAGGTTCTGAAGCCAGACAACTGGTTTCAAACCCTGGCTCCACCATTGAGTATATTGGCTGTGTGAGCTTGAGCAATTACTTGACCTCTCTGTGCCTCCATTTTCTCATTCACAGGATGGGGATAATAATAGACTTGCCTGTTAGGGTTGTTGAGAGGATTAAATAGGATGAACTGTCTAATTGTTACCAACCAATGTCACCCCATTAAATTTAACAATAAAAAAAAAAAAAGGACTTTAGGGGAAACTGGGATAAGGAAACCTAATAAAGTGTGAACTTGAGTCATAAAAAAAATAAAAAAATAAATAAAAATAGGATGATCCAGACAAAGTGCTTAGCACAGGGCCTGGAATGGATTAATGCAGTTATTATGGTTGCTGCTGCTATTACTATTATTTGGTGCTGCTGGGAATCATTGTCAAACAGGAGCATCCATTCTAGATTGTTAAGTGAGTGGGAAATAAACTCCTATTGTGTTAGGTTTCTGAATGCGTGAGCTTTATTTGTTACAGCAGCTGGTATCATCCTAACTGATACAGACATCATAGTCCTACCACCTTTCCTTATTGGGAGGAATACATATGAAAATGCAGGTAAAGAACCTAGCACAGAGCCGGCTACTCTGACTCAGACACTAATACCTATTGTCATTACCAGGAGTTATTATATTATTTACCATAGATGAGATCTACCTGCCTAAAGGCTTGTTTTGGGCCCCACTGGCTATAAAATGTTTCATGCATGTGGTCTACACATGAAATGATGCTCATGTGGGGTGATCTCACTGTGGGGTGTAGTTTATGCAGAGCTGAGAGGGACAGATCATTGGAGCCCCTAGACCCAGCCATGCCTAAAGCCAGACATTTAATCCTGTCGTGCATCTCCTTTACTGTAGCCAGTTTTAACTGGGTTTCTGTTACTTGCAGTTTGAGAGTCCCAGCCATTCCAAGACACTCTCCTGAAGTGTAGATCTTGCAGTGACGGGGACAAGGTATCCCCTATCCCCTGCTATGTCCCTGAAGAACATTCCAGTGGTGTCTGTCTGGAGGATACCCACTGCCCCATACTGGGCCTACCCCAGGCCCCTTGCCTTTGTCTCATTTCCTGGCTCTGGTGGCTTCCTCCACCCTTCCTCACCAATATATAATGAACAGTAGGAGGTCACGTGGCAGAGTTTGAACTCTCTTAAAAGCTACTTACAAAACACAGGAAAGCAAAGATGAGGAGCGGGACAGCGGAGAGGATGAGCAGCCAACGCCAGCCCAGGCTGGGCATCACAAACACAGCCAGGATCACCTCGAATACTGTCCCAATGGCCCAGAACACCTGGCACGGGAGAACGGGGGTTAGTGGTGGGGGCAGCATTGGTCAATACAATGAGCAATTGCAGGGTCATTGCAGACGAGGTCATTCATGTGGGCAAGGGGTCCTGGGGGTCAACAAGGTCACAATGGTCATCCCTTTTTCCTGTGGTCCATAGATTGGGCCAGAGCTGCCATCTTGTACATCTCCCGAGGGTGCCATCCACAATATATAATATTTGCATGGTGCCAACAGGAGTGGGCAGTGTGGCGGCTCTGGTTAAGGGAATCAATTTGATCAACATTGTGGAAGGCCAGTGTGGTGATGGACATGTTGGTTTTTGTCTACTGATGTCCATTTCCCCTAGCAAACAGCACCTCAGTACCCTTTATCAGAATTGCCCCCTGTGGAGCTGAATACCTTCTGTTCGCCTCTCTGAGTCACTCTCCACTCTACTTTATACGGACTGTAACTACAGGCTTCCAGTCCTCGAGCGTCCCATGGGGTGCAGCCAATGGGGTTACCCACAGAGGGGAGGGGCGTTTTTTCCTCTAGCTCCCTCTCTACCCCGTGGTCATGAGCTGGCTGCATCCCTCAGCTGAAGGTCACCGCTCCCATCCAACAGCCCTCACCCTACATCTCACTACCCACCCCCCTGCTAATGACTCCCTCCCTTTGCCTCATCAGGCCTTGGGTGGTAACACCCCTGCAAGGACTTTATAAACAGCCCCTCTCTGAACCCTCTTCAAATGATCCTAATTTGAGTATGCTGTTTGCTGCTGCGAACCTGACTCTACAAAGATCGTCCATTCCAAAACGGGTCTGTCAGCTACCCCAAGGGTTCTGGGAGCCCCCAAGAGCCTTCCTGTTGTGAATCCCCTTTTGCCTAAATAAGCCACCATCCATTTCTGTTGCTGACAACCAGGATGACAGTCAAAATGTCTAACTACTGGTATAGCACTGACCAATCAGAATAGACCCTGGTCATTTACTTCCCCCACCCCCCACATGACTATGCCAGGAGTTAACTCTTCAGTTGCTGGATTATGACGAGTTCGGGATAAGGGGTCCTAAGCAACGACAGGGTGTCAGGTGATGAGGGGTAGTCAAGGTTCAGGTTCAGCAGTCATAGATGCACTTCAATATTAAACAACTGGTTCATCCATACTAGTGTGGGTCAGATGACTACCATCCTGATCGATCAGGGTTAGATGCAGTCAGGATGGTTAAGATGGGCTATGGGGTCAATGTGATCAATACTGTCAATATGGTCATGGTGATGAGGGAGGTCAGAGTGGCATGACAGTCATCATTGTGGACATTAGTGTCTAGCCCGGACAAAGAAACCATTCTGCCACTGCATGGAGCGGGGACCATTGGCCAGCTCTGTATTTGTCCTGAGAAATTCCAAATCATAGTTGGAAAATGGGTCACAGGGCCCTGGTAGAAAGGAGGCCTGAGAGGAACTGGCTGGACCAAGAGAGTTTAAAGGCAGCCTACAGGTCACACAGGTGACCAAGAAGAGAAATCCCAGATAAGACAAGTGAAATCTGTGTACAAACAGGGGTAGAAGGTGATGATATGGGTGTGGGTGGGGAGTAGGAGGAGTTTGGTCCCCTCAAGGTGTACCATTCAGCACCAACTCTCAGGTAAAAGCCACTTCCGATGGAAGAACAACACATGACCTGCCTGCCACCATTTTTAAAAAGGGATAGTTGATTGAATGTTCCTGACAATTGAAGAACGTACCTATCTTCCAAAACAACTGTGTCAAATCAATATAACTGATCCATTTAAGTCTTTGAATATTGAGTCTGTTATATTTTTCTTAAACTCCCTTTTCCTTGCCCTGTGGCTTAATCCACCTGAGAACCTCCTGTCAAAGACTGAGAATTCTCCAGAAACACAACCACCCTCCTTACCTCAATCAGCAAAATACACTTTGCTCTGGCTTTCATGGGAAGGAACTCCGCATACAGCGTCACCCTGGGAAGGTAAAGAGACAGAAAAGGGGTTAAGGTCAGGACTGAGTGGGAAGATTGCTGCAGCTTTCTGGATTTCTAAGCCAATAGTCCTCTGAGTGTGGTCCATGGACCACTTACATCAGAATTTCCTGGGATGATGACTTTATATGTAGATCCCCGGATCTCACCCCAGACCTTCGGAAATCGACTCTCAGTGGTGGGGCCCTAGCATCTACATTTTAGAATAACCCCACACGATTCTCAAATTTAATAATTGCTGCCATCGAGCCCTCCCCAAGGAATCTAGGGGAAAAGAGGGTAGTGGGACAACAGATAACTTAATTCAAAGCGTTTCTCACTCAGATTTTCCCTATTGCTCAAGTCCTGAATAATCTTAAGGAGTACAGGCCTTTCATTCTGTAGGATGCCCCTCATCTTGGGTCCACATTGACAGACGTAGATCTACCACATTATTTTTTAACAGCTGCGGTCCTGCTGAGTAATACTTAGATTGTTTTCAATTTCTTGTTTTTTCAACTTATGCCATAAGAAACATCTTTTCCTGTAATTGTTGCACCCCACACTTGGCCATTACTCATAGCAGTTCATAAGGAAAATTAGCTGTTTGATCTTCATCCAAAGCACGGTAATTATTACAAGCACACTGAAGAATAAAAGAATGAGCAATGAAATTAGCTATGTCAAGAAGCAGCTGATACTGGTGTAAATAAACCCCTCCCGCAAAGAGTAATTGCATTGACAGCACTTTGGCAATTACAGATTTACCATTCGGATCTCGTGCTTGGGAAGAAATGAGCTATGATCTCCATTTGGCATTTCTGCTTGGTCTTTGGAGGAAAGAGCAATGCCTAGGACAGTTTATGAACAAGCTCATTCTAGACCCCAGTCTGAAGAGAATGCTGTGGCAGGTTTCAAGGTAGAACAGGTGGGCAACAACCTGCGTATGCTTCTTTGAGGGTGGCTAACACCCAAGTAGAGGGCCAGTTAATGAAGGTTTCCATCCCAGCCTCTTCGGTAAGTGGAATTTCTGCTGAAGTGCACAGCGCCCTCTACTGGAAATAAGAAATGATGTGCCTGGATGCTCACCTATACCTTGTGGGGGGTTTTATGTGAGGCGGTAGGTGCAATTAGAAGCGAGTATCATTTTTTGGGTGCTTACTTACATTCTTTAAAATTTCTAAAACAAAAATGTGTTGTTTGTGATGATAAATATGAAGTTGCATTGAGTTCCTTTGCTTGAATTACAGTCTCATTCTTCTTAATGCTCCTTCATAAATAGAAAATGAAATCATTTGACATCCTAAATGTGATTTCTCTTTCCTGCCTTATTTAAAGTGACTAGAACTGCTCAGAAGTACCCATATTACATTCCCAGAATCGTCTCCAAATCAGGTCCAGGGGCCCAGTGGACATTAATGATTTACCAGGATCTTCTGACTATGTCAGTTCAGAGCTCTTTTGCAATATTTGCTCAAAGGGAAGAGCTTTGGCATTAGACAGACTTGGATTCGAACCTAATTTCATTCTCCGTGTTGTAGATGGTTTGCAAAAGTTGCCCCACTACTTTTCCTTCCTATATCGATGCTCCCTTGCAATGTGACTTTGTGGCTCAGCCCATCCAGAGTGTATTTCCCCATCCCTTGAATCTGAGCCCTGTGACTTGCTTTTGATCAATGGAATGTAACAGAAGTGATGTTGTGCCAGTTCCAGGCTTAGGCCGCAAGAGGCTTTGTGGCTTCTGCTTGCCCTCTGGGACCCCTCCCGGGTACCATGCGACCAGGTACCCAGCTACCCAGCTAGAGGATGAGGTGCTTGTGAAACACAGAGGAGGAGTCTGCTGTGGCCATGCCTAACTGCCCCCCATTCAAGTCACCAGTTGACCAAAGACACATAAGTAAGATCAGTATGTTCTGCTGAGACCAGAATAATTAAACGGCTGAACTGCAAAGTCACAAGTTAAATAAATTATTTTAAGCCAGAAGTGTTATGGTGGGTTACAAAGTAAAAGGTAACCTCTATACTCCACTTAATAAACATCCAACCTGAAGCAAGCCACTTACAATCTCTGAGCCTCAGCTTTCTCTTCTGTAAAAAGGGGATAATAGGATTGTTCATGAACCAGATGAGGTAGTCTGCAGAGAGCACTTAGCATAGTACCTAACATTTGGTAAGCACTCAATATTATTATCATCATCATTACTATTAATTTTATTGTTGTTATCACCAAGAACTCTGGGGGAAGAAGGAAAGGAAAGAAGAAAGATAAAGAGAAGGAGGGAAAGACAAAGGCATAGATCAGGGCAGAGGCATGGGCTCCTTATTAATAATAGAATTTGTATATGAGATGATGGGTGCTAACTAAGCCTATTGGTGTCATCATTTTGCATATGTAAGTCAAGTCAATATGCTGTATGACAAACTCAGGCAGTGATGCATGTCAATTCTATCTCAAAACTGTGAGAAAATGAATTTAAAATTTTTTAATAATATAATTTGTATCTTTACTGGAAATTCACAATACATTGTAAGGACTTCTGATTATTGGGCTTTTAAAAATTATGCAGCAAAATCTTATTCATTTGGTTTTGTGAGGTGGTACAACTGGGTGAAGCTGTTCTAAATGAATGAAAGCTCTTAGTTACATTTAATTACATAAAAATATCTTCAACTAGATGTTTCCAGATAATGAACTGAAGGGAGCCATTTTTATAAACAGATAAGCACATTGTATAATTAAGGTGATTATCTTTATGTAAATGGATGGAGTGAAAGTGCTAGGAACCCAGTAGCTCTCGGGGGTGGCTAAATATTTCTTCGGTAATTTTGTTTGCGTTTTTTCTTTACTCTTTTTGTGGCCAAAAAGCTATAGAAAAGAGTAATTAAGAGAATATGTTCGGAGGGTTTTGTGATATTTCCATCCTAGCTCTTATGTCTTACGAGCTGTGTAATGTCGGGCATGTTTAAACTTCCAAGTTAAAGCCTCAGTTTTCTTACCTGTAAAATGGAGGTGATAATATCTATGTCTTAAGGTTTTATGAGTTTTTAAATGGTCACGTGTATCGAGCACATGGCCTGGTGCCTGCAATGTTGTCATAGCTCGATAAACAAACGTTCACTAAATGAACAGCTAAATGGAAGAAGGCCTGACATTTGGGGTGTGGGGATAGGGAGCAGGTAAGCAAGCTGAGGACCCTCACGACATAAGGGTAAGGGGTGAAGGCATTGCCAGCCACTCTGTGTCCTTTATTTTATACCCCTGGTATCCTGTCCTCTCTCCCCAAAGCTCTCTCCCCTTTGCAGTTTTAGGAGGTGAGTTTTCTCCATTCTAGCTATTGTCACTGCAATCCCATCTGCTTTCTACCTTCCAGAGGTTCCTCAAAATTTCCGGTCTGTTGACGGCACCCTTTTCTTGCTTTCCAGTTAAAGATCTATTCTATTTCTTATACCTTGCACATCATTTCCAGAAAACATGGAGGAAGATGTAGAAAAGAGCGCTTCTCGTTCCACCATTTGGAACGAGAATCACTGTGGACATTCTGACTACTGAGTCCCTTTCCCTTCCCTCATCCCAGGAGGAAAATCCAGGGGACTGTTTGGAGGATGATTCTGCTGTCACCTAACTGATTGTCCCTGGGAAAGGACTTGAACGTATACTTCTGAGTGCATTCCTTCCAGCGACTAGGAGACAACTGTCCCCTGGTCATTGAATGGTTCATGAATGGGGCTGTGTCTGCAGCCACTCCCAGGGCTGGACCTGGAATGCAGTGCATGGGCCACCAAGCCCTGCCAGCCCAGATGGATGGGCTTGGCTTAATGGTCTCTGCTTCAAGCTCCCGTGGTTCTTAAGCTCATCACAGAGCCAGGAGGATTTGCCAGATGCCTCCTCTACAGAGTTCTGGAGTTCTGCAGGGATGGATAATGGCTAAGGGAGGGAAGGACTCAGGAGAACTGACACTTCTGTCCCTCCAGCCTCTAAGTGACAGAAAGAGTCTAAAATTTGATCCTGTGTTGAATCCATGTGATCACATCTCCTCCCCTCCCCATGTGTTCTGTCTGCAATTACACACTGAAGCCATTGTCCATCATGCTAACCCTGAAACTTCTTCCCAATGCCTGCGGCAGACCAGACGCATGCTGACATTTATTGCATGTTCTGCAGAGCACTGTCCTGGGTGCCTTCCACGTACTGTCATTTAATATTCTAAGTGACCTAATGATGCGCGTATACCATCATCCCCATTTTAACATGAAGAAACTGGAGTGTAGAAAGGTTTAGTGACTTGCCTAAGGCCACACAGCTATTATGTGACTGAGTCAGGACTAGAAGCTGGGTAATCTGGTTTCAGACCCAGTGGTCTAACCACACGACCTCAGCATTAGCCTTACCCTTCTAGATCACCTCTCCCCAATCATGACACTCAACAGGCTCAAGAAGTCAACCTCTCAACGTTTAACCCTCAGAGGGAGGGACTGCAGAGGTGCAACACCCAGATCCTCACCCACCAAGGCCAATCTTGCCATCCCCCATCCAAGAGCCAGTCTAGTCTGCCAGCAACACAGATGAACATGAAGGAGCCCCCAGGATGGAACCGTCCCATGTCACTTGGCGGCAAGTTATTTATATCAATACTCCCCCATTTCAGAAGGAACAGTGATTCATCTTGACCAGAATTGGCACCTATTCTGGGTACTGGTTTGCCTTTCCTGCCCTTAGGGTCTCAGCCAGCACCACTATACAAGGGCTTTGAAAGCATTTGACCCACGGACACAGGATCCCACATAACAGTGCACTGGACCAAGGGAGCTGATGAATAACAAAAAACATGCAGCAGTAGGTAAAAGACCATGGAATCCACTGGTCCTGCCACATTTTTGGCCACCTGAAAGTGCTGGCTCAAGACTACTCTCAGTACCTTAACAATGGCAACAAAATAACACTCAACTCAAATCATTGATTCCACCCCATCCCTTGTGCTTATATTAGAAGCGGGGAGAGGCAGTATGTGTAATGGTTATGAGCACGGTTGTTGTAGGCAGAGAAACTCGAGTTCTTAGTGCCACCTCTACACAGTGTGACTTGAGCAAATGATTTCACCCACTGAGTCTCAGTTTCCTCAACTGTAGAATAGAGATTGCAATAATTTGGTAACACACTTCCTGAGCCTGCTGTGATGTATCAAAGAAAAATGTCGTCTGTGCTAGATCTATTATTTTTATTATTATTTCATATGGACAACCTTCCAGCTATGTGTTGCTTTGGCTGTATAGCAATACTGTAGTTATAGTGACGCCCTTCTGATTACATCAGAGTTCCTGACACCAAAAGCCCCATTGTAGCTGTCTTCCTATCCCTCAAAGCCCTGATTATAGTTGACTGGCTGCCTGTCTAGGAGGTCAGAGCTGGGTATTTACTTACGACTGGGGGACCCCTCCGATCCCGAAGCCCACCAGGCCCCGGAGCACCAGGATCCAGCTGTACACGGGTGCAAAAGCACTAAGGATGCCGTAGTACAGAGTCCAGAGAACGCTGATCTTCAGCCCCTGTGGAGAAGGGAAATAACAAATCACATGGCTTCTCAGCACCTGCAGCTCACATATTTAAAGTCACCAATAAGGTCATGTTGAAGGTCAATGGCACAGCCAAGGGGATACCAGGAGTTCTCTATATGGGTGGTGTCAACTCCTAGGGTCTATGTGGGGCATTTTTGGTTGTCCCAATGATTGGCATTTAATAGCTGGGGTCCAGAGATATTAGATATCCCGCCGTGCATGGGACCCAATAAAGCCTTGTCCTGTGTTTTACACCATCTCGAATCGAACTTCCCATCCCACTGTCAGGCAGCTGAAAACTCTGATGATGATTATCTGCAGCCAGACCCTCACTCTATTTTACATGTAAACTGTATTATTATTATTATTATTATTATTTTGCATAGTTTGAGTATACTACACTTAATGTTTCAGGAAGGCAACTTTCAGATAAATCAAAGGAAGATCATCTTCGTTTTATCTGGAAGTTTACAAAATTGTTTATCATTCAGAAAACCTGTGTTGTCAATGGCAACGCTGTGTCTGGTGTTTGAGTCACTGGGGAAACACTCAGGATCTCTCCGCATTCACAGGGCTTCGATGTGCATCTATGAATCAACTGATCTGAATCTTATTTCCTAATGTCAAATGTAAAGAAAAAACATCAACACAATTCAGTTAATTTCCCCTTTACTTATAATCAAGGGCAAATCTGAACACCTGCCTTTTATTATCTAGGCAGTGTTGTACGTGAACATTTGCATAATGAAAATAATCTGATTTTATTAATTACCTCCTTTAAAAATGTTCTTCCTCCTATCACAGTGAGGGCATTATCACTGATTTCTTGTTTAAACAATGGGAGTGGCTATTTCATCTTATCCTTGAAATTGTGATTGGATAATTAAGAAACATTCTTAACATTATGCTGCAAGAAAAACAGTGTATATTCCTGGAGTGTTAATTACTCTTAGAGATTGAGAGGAAATTGAGGATAAACATAATTTAAGTTTTAGTTTTTCTCTCACAACCAACACCAAACATACCGTATTATGGAGTAGCATGCAAACTGTACATGGACTTGAGACCTGCCATGAAGTCTGGGCAGGTGTCTCCGAAGCCCTCCTCCCACTTGCACGCTGGTTGAATTCATTCTCCAGCCCCGCGGGGAACACTTTAAGGGAAAAGCGTGAAGCATATGATTTTAGCTTTTAAATCTTAGCCTGAATGATAAGGACTGGAGAGAAAATTTGGAGGTCTACCGGATGATTTTGAATCTTTTGGAAAATGACTATAGATGGTAGAAAAAAAAATTAAATAACTTAGAATCATTTTGCAAGAAGGTGATTTCTCATTCATTTCAATCTTCATTCTTCTGATTATGCCCAAAGGGAAGTATCCATGTGGTGCTAGTCTGTCTTGAACACCTTTTTAAAACACCTACTGGTACTATCTCCCTTTTTGATGGAGGGCAGTAGGGCAACTATAACCAGCTAGAACTTAATACCATTGTTTTATTTTCATTGTATTTATTTTTGTAGATATTTCCTTAGAGAAATTGCTATTGATTTTCCATTTAAGACTCTTTATAAAATCACCTGCCCCCCAAAAATCATTTCATTAAAAAAAACAAAAAACTAGTTGATACAAAGAAAGATACTGTGTACATAAGAGAACAGGCAGGACAGGAATTATTAAAGTAGGAAGCCCTGGATCTACTGCAATAATAATAAAGCCACATTTCTACACCCTTAAACCCATGACTATGAAACTGGCATCTGCCACACATAGACTTAATTCCTTTCTTTTGGCTTAAGTTAACTCAATAGGGATTTTCTTCCTTGGAACCCAAGGAGTCTTAATCAGAAACAGGACATTATTAGCACCAGAAACAAAAGAGAAAAAGAAGAAGAAAACAGAGCAGAAGAGCAGAAGGAGAGAAGAGGGCACCCAGGCTGGGGCATGGGAGCTAAGCCTCTCTCACGGGGTTGCCTGGCAGCTGTGTTATCCCAGTGAGGTCACCGGCAGCACAGACAGGCATGTTGACCTGTCCTGCTGGGTCACAGCAGATGGCTGCTGGCTCTGCATTTGCCTGCTGATGCCAGGGTTTTCCAGCTGCCCAGGAAATGAGGACTCGGCAACCGTTTGTAAGTACTGCCATGGCTATTGCAAAAGCGGGGGCCCAGCCATCAGTCCTGCTGGGGGGCTCTGCAGAAATGGCCCGTGGGCTTCCCATGAACTACACTTGTCATTCTACCTAACATCTGTTCTGCCTTTTAGATTGGCAGCCCCTCCTTCTTCCCCTCTTCCTTCCTTCCTTCCTTCCTTCCCTGCTACCGTTCATATTTATTTATTTAGCACCTCCTCTATGCCATGCTCTAGAAATAGATGCTTAGACATTATATATTCGTTAATTTGCTCATTCAATTATTCATTCGATGATAAGCATGTATTGAGTGCCTGTTGTATGCCAGACACTAGAGTACTGATATATATTATTTATTCAATATATGTATATTGAACTTCTGCTGTGTACCCAGCACTAGACATACTGATATGTCTCATTCATGCATCCACCCATTTGGTCACAATGCATGTATTGAGCACCTGTATGTATTGTGTGCCTGGCAGTCAAGGTATTGATACTATCACTCATTCATCCATTCACTATGCACATGTTAAACCCCTGCTGTCTGCCAGGCACTGGGCTTTGTCCTGGGCTACCGCAGGGAACACGACAGAGTGTCTGACTTCATGGAACTTTCATTCGCATTTTTAATATGACATCATTTCATTGGAACCCACAGCCACCTTTGGAAAGAGGTTATTTTCATCTCCTCTTTACAAATGAGCACAGTGAGAGTTGAAGTGGTTGTGTGATTTGCGCAGGATCAGTAGAATCAAACCTGCAGCCAGGATTTCCTGTCCTAAACGCTGTACCATGATGAGCTGCTCCCCTCTGCCCAGGGCCTTCGGTGGCTCTGTGTGACCTCTGGCAGAGAACATATAGGCACAGGGCAGAGGTCGTGCAGCAAGGGCAGGCGGGCCTGGGTGAACGCAAGAGAACTTGCCCTGCCTTGTCAGCTCTACTCAGCGCTGGCCAAAGGTCACTGTCACAGAATGTGGATCACAGGTGTCTGGGGAGCCCCTGCCCCTCCCCCAAAAATCCCAACCCATAACTCTTCATTTTTATGTAAAATATGTCCTTTTTGAAATGGAGGCAACTGATTTGAAATCCTCTAAAGCACTGTATGGGGTAAAGGAAACATCTGTGGGCCATATTTGGCTCATGGCTCATCAGTCTGCAACCTGTAGCCTGGAAAGGCTTCCAGCTCCTGTCTTCCAGGAAACTGAGTCTTGCTACCACTTGGGTGCCAGGGCTGTCATCCCAAGAGAAGCTTGCTGACATCATCGTGAGCATTGCTCAGTCACCTGCAGGACTCTCTGACTCCTAACCCCGCTGGTATCCACCAGCCATGCTCAAGTAGAAGGAAAATAGTCACAGGGCAAGGAGACCTGGGGATCTTCAAAATATTGAAATGAGAGGCCTAGCGCCTGCCAATCACCTCCTTTCCCTCCTTAGAGACAGCATGGACCTAAAGCCATTGAACTGGCTAGTGACCTGATTGTATTCCAAAATTGTTTTTCTTTGCGTCCCAACCAATAACAGTTACCATTGACTGCAGGTCAAGCATGCATCAATAAATACTACGGAGAGTACACTACATACATTTCTTATTAATCCTTCCAACAGGCTCATGAACTCCTACTGCTGATTTTGCAGATGGGGAAATGGGCTCAGAGAAACGAAACAACTTGCCCAAGGTTACCACGCTCAACCTGGACGTCTTCATCTCTATCCTCTCAAGGCCACACAGCTACAGTTGCCCTTCCTTTCTGGGGCTGCCATAAGCCTTCAGGCTGTAGAAACTTCTGTAGGAATCAAAGTGTCCCACTGAGTCCCAACCACATATGTGATTGCCCTGCAAAGTCACGCAGCGGACGCCCTCACAGAAACGTCCCAGCTGGGCCAAGGGTGTGCAAGGAGCTCAGAGGAGACTCTCGGCACTTGCTAAACCTCGCCAGCTGCTCCCCTCGCCCGCTGTTCCTGGAGGAGTTCTGAGGAGGAGTTATAATTAGAGCCTGATCCATCTTCCCTGAGGTTGGCCAGCATTTCGTGTGGGGGAGAAGAGGGCTCTGTAGTCTGAGGGTACTTTCTCTCTGTCTCTGGTCACTCCAGCTTTGCATTGACTAAGGTATTTAGCTACCTGTTGGGGGAGCTGGAGGATCACTTGAGGCAGCCCCCCAAGCTTCATCCATTTGGGCTGGATGGATATCCTACTGGTCAACTGAATTCTGGTGGATAAATCATTTGTGTCTCCCAGTAGCCAAGGTCAGGGAGAAGGACATGGACTCTGGAGCCAGACACTACTGCATTTTAACACTGGCATTATCATTGTTGGCACCAGGAGCTTGGCAAACGATAGGAATAGTAACAGTCATTGATGAAACATTTCCTCTGGGCTAAGAGCTTTCTGTACGAGGACCCATGTGCTCCTCATAACAGCCCAATGGGAGTGACTGTCATCCTCCCATTTACAGATGAGGAAACTGAGGCAGAGAGGTTGAGTAACTTGCAGCCTATAACTGGAGGAGCCAGGATTTGAACCCAAGCAATCTGGCCTCAGAGCCCATGCTTTGAACAACGATGCCATGTCAGTATTTTACTTATCCAAATGAGGCCCTTAGGTCAATATTGAAATGAGGGTTGAGGAATCCCGGGTGATGGAGTGAGATGATGAAGAACGAAGCCTTCACGACACAGTAACTCGGCTCTGTTAGCACTTATCCTCTCGACACTTGGTTTCTCAGCCTTGGCGCCATTCATGTTTTGGACCTGGTAATTCTTTGTGGTGGGGACTATCCTGTGTCCTATGGGATTTCAAGCAGAAGCTCTGACCTCTACTCACCACATGCCCATAGCACTCCTCCCCTCAAGGCGTGACAACCGAAAACACCTGCAGACATTGCTAAAGGTGTGTGCAGGGGGCAAGGGGAGGGAGGTGCCAAAATGTATTTAGAAGTCACAAGATTCAGTAAATGGCATTACTGAAAACCCATCTATGAATCCTTTTAAAATCCAAGCTTAGGGCTATCTCCTCTGAGGCCCATCATAAACACGCAGACATCTATATTCTAGAAAGCTATCTCCTAGGAACACCATATGAATCACTACCCTTGATACTCTTCCAAGGAAAGTCCCAATCTTAAGCTCATGACCTTCATGGACTTTTCAGGTAAACAAAGATTTGTCAGTAAAGTCCATTGCTGCTCTGGAGAGGACAAGAGAGCCACAGAAAATGGAAATAGGTCCCTGAAGAGATAATTTATTGAGTGCCTGCTGGAAGCCAGGTGCTGTGTCAGGAACTGAGCTGCCTCTGTGATGAAAACAGGCATAGCCCATTTCCTCATGGAGCTTACTACACTCACCTGGCCACCCTCCCATTGTATGCCTATGGCAGACATCACTAATCGATCACAGCATTGTCCCACTGGGTCTTCTATCTCCTCCAATCCATGTTCCTGACATCCCCTACTGAACAGACTCAAGGGACAAAAACCCATTGCCCTTCACTTTGGGGAATTCAATAAGTGTTAGTTATTGATACTATCTAATCCAACCTCCTGATATAGGACTCTGAGGCCCAGGATGGGATAATGACAGTATTCAGCAATCGAATAACAGAATTCAGAGCACAACAAATTTCCTCATTACGAGTTCCCACATTGTTTGGTGCAAATGCACGTTTGCTTCAAGAACAAGCAAGTAAAAAATGTTTTTAGCCAGAGACAGAGGAGTGAGTTGTCCACCCCCATGTCAAGGCTGCTTAGGAAGAAGCCACATTAAAACCTTAGGGCTTTTTTCTTTTATTATTTTATAGGCCTGAACATTAATGTTAGGTCCAGCCACAGGTTCCCAGGTGCTTTGACTGGTATACTTAGCTCCACCACAGAAAAGGCTCTGTTTTATTTTAAAAGGTTCTTTTCTTTCCTTCCTTCCCTTCCTCCCTCTCTTCTTCCTTCCTTTCTTCTTTCCTTCCTTCCTTCTTTCCTTCCTTCCTTCCTTCCTTTTTTCCCCTTCCTACCTTCCTGACTACAGCTCATGCTCTGCTCTTTGTTCCAACCAGAAAGTCACGAAAGCAGTGACTCACACTGTCCAGAAACAGGAAGTGGGTGGGAGGTTGGATGGGGGCAGAGCCTAGAAAGCTGCCACCTAAGGACCAGAGTAACCTAGCTTCTGTTCTCTTTGGGAGGCCTGAATAGGTCTTTCAAACTAAACTCTCCAGCCCCTGAAACCAACCAAGATCCTCTGGGCCACAGTAGCTGCAGTCCCAACCTTGCCCCCTCTGGCCCGCCACAGCCACTTCTTGAAGGCAGTTTGATTAGTGGACATTTCCCAGGTGTCTGCTGGCCCACATGTTTCCTGTCCAGTCCCCATAGGAGGGGCTACCGCTGGAGTCTACTTCCTGTAGAGCACTGCTCAAACATTCATTCATTCATTGAGCAAACATATGTTTTATGTACTGAGCACCTATTGGGAAGAGGAAGGGGCAGCATCAGCATTACCGTACCTGAGAATTTGTTAGAAATGTTACTATTGCAATGCCAGCTCACGTGTGGCCTGTGCCTGGCATTGTGTCAAGTGACTCACACCTATGACCTTAATAAACCCTCCAAGGTAGATTCTGTTATTGCTTCTTTATACCTAGGGAGAAAATGATGCTCAGGGAGGTCGGTTCACTTGCCCAAGGTCACACAGCCAGGAGTGGCAGGGCTGGGATGGAGCCCAGGTCTGCCTGACTTCAGAGCTCAAGTTTGTAACCACTACACCACCCTGCCTCTGGAGAAACCGCAGGCTGATGAGGAGAGTACAAGAAAGAGAAGAATAAGGCAGTCAGGGCCCGCAGTGGCTCAGAGTGCACACCACTGGAGTGGCAGATTTTCCTGAGCTGGGCACATAACCAAGTAAAGCTTGCCTGGATCTGTAGAGATCTTTTCTCCCCTAAAATGGAAAATATTTTGGAGGATTGGAGCTGAGAGAGTCAAAGAGCCGAAGTGCAGCCTCGCGAAACCAGAACAGCATAACATACGAGGGAGACCATCAGAACCAAGAAGTTAAAAAGAAAACAGTAAGCACTCAGTGCAGCTCCAGACCTGTCAATTCCCTTCTTGTTTGCAAATCCATTTCAGGTCATCATCTCTTTGGCTTGGCTTCCCCAAAAGCAGACCCTGAGACAAAGATTCTAATGCAAATAGTTTATTTAGGTGGCCACCCCAGGAGGGGCAGGGAACGCAGACAATTCAGGGTTTCTTAATGAGCAGGTTCCCCCCAGTGACCCCAGAGCCCAATCGTCCTGGGATTGAGAGATGATCCGCTTTAGGTCAAGGGAGCTGTGGTCTTTCCTTACCAGCTCTGGCCTGCTGCTAGCCTTGTGTACATGGTGTGTGCCAAGGAGATTGGGGGGACCCACCCCACCATATCCTCTGCACTGGGAAATGCACGTGCTTGGGCCCCACTAGGAGTGTGATTTCAAGAATCCCCAGCAGCCTTGGAGCAACGTCTTGTCACTACACGTCAACACAGCTCCTAATTAGGCCTCCCAAGTGCTCAGGCAGCATACGTATTGCTACTTGTCACCGTCATCACGGAGATAACCCAGGGGACAGGTGCTTAGGAGAGGTCGCCTTACTGTTTTCCTGCCGTACTGGTCTGAGATGTTTCCCCACAGGGTGGAGCTGGACATCATCCCGATAAAGACCACCTGCGGGTGGAGAGAGAGGGTTTCTGTCAGTGAGAGGGAGCGTTGCACAGAAAGGGAACCGCACCTCACAGACCTCCCCCAGGGGACCAGCACTGCCCACAGCCAGCGCTGCCGGCGCCTACCGAAGTCAGCAGCGCCACCTGCCAGCTGGGCAGCCGCCACTCGCAGTGCAGCTGGGGCGCCAGGATACTCAGGATCATCATTTCCATGGCGTCGGCCATCTGCAGAGAGCAAGCAGACGACTCGTCCTGAGCCCAGAGTGCGACACCCTCACCAAGCCCGCGCCCCAGAGGCAGCCTGTAGCAAACCCCTCTTCCACTGCCCGTTGCGCGCCAGGCACCCGCCCAAACGTGCTGAGAGCTCCGGTAGTTCAGGGAGATGCACGAGGAAGCCGCCAGCTACATGCCAAGCATTCTCGTGTGCGTGTGCCTTTTCCACGTTTAATAAAATAGGGGTTCTCCCCAGAGGCAGGGGGAACACCTCCCATGTCGAAAATCTGAGAAAAACGTTTTGGTTTTTTTTTTTAAAGATTTGATTGTTTTTGACAGAGAGAGTGACAGAGAGAAGGTAGAGGACCCAGAGCAGTCTCCATAGTTGTATCTCAACCATTTTCAACATGGTTTCATTCTATACAGGTGGGTGGGGGCCATGCAGGGTGAGAACTGAACTGGGGACCTCCCTCATGGGAAGCAGATCCCAGTTCAGCATATGGGTCCACATGGGCCGGGATTTGATCCTCAGGCCCTGGAGTTAAGCGAGCACTTAACCCGCTGAGCCATCCTGGCTTCCCCAAAAAACATTTTTACAGACGTAGAGAGATGATGATCTTTTCTCCTTGGCTCAAAGATTAGTTTATCTTTGGTTTAGAGGTCGTTGTTCATGTAGAATTATCAGTAGATTTAACAAGTGGGATCCTTTAATATATTAAAACGTACTAGGAAGCCCCAGTAGTTAAACATCCCTTATGAAACTAGACAGGCAGAACGATGGGATAGAAACGAGAGTCCAGCAACAGACCTGTGTGGCCATGAATGTGATGGATAACATAAGTGGCCTTTCAAATTGTGGGGAAAGTGCTGGGGGGAAATTAAAGATCCACTTGGAAAAATATTTCGTTAGCGCACTGTCTCGCCCCATTCACAGAAATCAATTTCAGTTGTATTAAAAGTCTCTTGATGAGCTATTTGCTATAGGTAGATGAACCTCTTGAAGCAGAGGGCTCATTTTGATCTATGCATATTTTTCTAGGATGAGCTCAACAGATGACATTATAATCTCATAGTAACCCTGAGCCCTAAGGGACTGAGAATCATTTAATTAGCCAGAAGCTTCAGTTTCTCCATGAGAGCAATTGCCAATGCACTCAACTCCCCTCAAACACTGATCTTCATTATCAGCAGGATCGATCACTCAACGTAAAATTTCCTGTTCAAACAAAGGCTCTACGTGGAAAGATCTGTGTCCTTCCTTGTAGACCACAGAGAACCCAGCTGAGCAGCATAAGGGTTTCTTGGAGACTGAATGTGAGGTCACTGCCCCCAGAAGAAATACTTGCCCAAGCCAAGCCAGTGAGGATGGACAGCTTCCATTGGAATTTTCCAAACCCAATGGCTTCCACCGCATCTTCCACCATGAAAGTATCTGGGGAAGAGAAAGGGGGAGGGGTGGAAAGAGTCAGTGCATCATGCATTTGTCTTAATGTGGGGGTAATGGGGGGGGCAGCCAAGCTCATTAAAGGTGGCATGACCTGCTTTTAGAAAGTATCCTAGGAAAAAATTAAAAAATTAAATAAATAAAAATGATAAAAAAGAAAGTACCCTAGGAAAACATGCCAACAACTGTGAAAAAATATCTTGCTGCAGAATCCACTGCAACCTTGTCTACAAGAGGGAAAACTGGAAAACCCAGAATATCTATCAACAGGGGGTTGGTTAAATAAATTATTGTATCTATTGTAATATAACTTGTTATATAGCCACATTTGAAATATGACACAACTATTGCTAAAAAGAATGTGCAGGTGTAGAAACATGCATACAATCCATTATTGATTAATTCTTAAAATCAAAGCAAGATGACAGCAAAATATTTAGTATAGTTCTCTTCTTGGAAATGTTTGCACGTGTGTATACATGTATATGAATATGTGAATGTGCATAGGATTTATATAAAGCTTTACATTATGGTTTTATGTTTGTCTTTGGAAGGAGGGTGGGAGAAATCACATAAGACTTTATCTTTCTTTCTTTACAATTTATTACTTCTATATTTGGAAAAAAAATACATACTTCCATACATGTGTGTATATGTCACATAGGGGAAGTAAGACTGAGTGTCCACAAACTGTTAATAAGGTCATTTTTGAGGACAGCCCTCACGTTCCTCTGTACATTTCTACAAAGTCTGAATGCTTTCCAAATAAATACATGGTATTAGTATGCTCAGAAAAAAAAAATGAGGATATAATGTATAAGCTAAAAGTGTTTTGAAAAATACTAGAAGACTAAATGCAATGTGCTATACTGGATTCTGTCCTGAAAAACTGGTGAGATCCAAATAAAGCCTGGGGTTTAGTGAGAAGTATCACACCCGTGTTCACTCCTCAGTTATGACAAATGTACCGGGGTTAGGTAAGATAGTATCACGAGGGGAAACTGCATGAAGGGCATATAGAAACTCTTGGTCGTATCTTTGCAAATTCTCTGTAAATCTAAAATGATTCCAAAATAAAAAATGAGTTAAAAACTAAAAATACTAAAGGAGCAGGCTATGGGCTTCCATGGACAGCCTCTGAGGACATCATCAGCCCCTGCTGAGAGTCGTCATCCTTTTGGAATTTCAATCATGGGTCTCTTTCATTAATCAGAATTTTCTCCTGAAGTGCGGACTGGTGCTTATCACACCAGTGGGTTCTGGTTTCGTCCAGCAAAAAACACTGAAGAGAAAGCACAGTGAGCCCTATGTGACTGCCAATAAGAACAGTGACAATGATGCAAGAATGCACTATCGAGCATTCACCAGGTGCCAGGCACTGCACCAAGAGCTTGATGTGCCCGATCTCATTTGGTCCCTATCACTACCACTAGTTAAGGCCCTGTCTGAGCCCCATTTACAGAGGAAGAAATGGACTTCCCCAGTGTCGCACAGCTGGCACACTGTCAGGCTGGGAGTTGAGCCCAGATCAGCCTGACAGTAAAGCCACTGCCCCTAATCACTGCCTCCCCTCCCTCTAGTCATTGCCTCCTTAGCTCTGCCAACAACAGGCCTTGGGTTCAAGTCATCAATCCTCTCATGTTGGGAATCTGGGGCCTTTCAGGTATGGGATGTTTTCAACCATTGGCATCATGTGATGAGGGAAGACCAGGCCCCTGGCACTGCCTCAGGTCTCTTGTGTGCCAGCTCTACTCAAAGGCAGCACAAGTTCATGAATAACAATGCAGGACCTGAGGTCAGATCACCTGGGTGTAAATCCAGCTAAGCTGTGTGACCCTGAGCAAGATACTTAACCTTTCTGTGCTTCGGTTTCCTCTTCTGCAAAATAGAGAAGATAATCATAATAGTCCCAATTGAAAATTTGAAAATTAAAGGGTACTATGTGTAAAGTGTTTAGAACAGTGCCTGGCACAGAGTAAATCCTCAGCCAAGTCCAGCTGCTCCCATCACTATGGTTATCATCACCATCATCATCATCACCACCACAACCACCACCATCACCACCATCATCACCACCACCATCATCATCATTGTAGCTACTATCCTCAGCCAAGTGTTATGCAATGACGCTCACTGGCAGGGATTGTGATGTAACCTTACCTGCTGAAGTAAACCACACTTCCAGTGTAACCCCTGGGCACTCTGGGCCCTCCTACCTGCCCCTTCACAAGATTCCTCAAGAGTACCACCTGGAGGCACCCCTGGCACCCCAGAACCCCTGACTGTGGCCAGGGCTGATGCCCCAACTGCAGGACCTCCTCACCGTCAGTGGGATTGGCAAACTCCTTGGGCACAGCTGCCCCATCGTCTAGCTCGACAGCCTCTAGGCCTGCGCGGACCCCTTCAATCTGGACCTCATGCTCTCCCGAAGCTGTGTCGTCCTCTGACCTTGCACTCTCGCCCGTGCGACGGAATTTCACCACCCTAGAGGACAGAGCAAATCCGGTCATGAAGGCTAGAACTCCCCCTCAACAGCTTGACTGCGCAGCTCTTGTGCCCAAAACAGGTGAAAAGCTTTGTTTCGTGGTCAGGAGAGTTGAATGCATAGGAGGTTGGCATTTCTATTGAGTTGTACTATCAGGGCAACAAATTCGAGTTGTGTATCAGGGCTGCCACATACTGTTGTACAAGTTGGGCATTGCACAACTCCAGGGGGACTCTAGCCACATGTCAGGCTATAGAAATGAGAATACCTTTTTTTTTTTTTAGAGAATATCTTTATTCTAGACTTGAATACTATTTAGAAACACATGTGATTTTTTAGAATTTAGACTCTTCTCTCTATAAAAAGACACAACAATTTGGTCACCTAAGGGTTACATTATCCCCACAAAAAGTTGTGCATCATTAGTTTTCGATACAGTTTCACTCCACATGTGGGGGCAGGGCTGTGCAGGGCAGGAACCAGGCCGGGAGCCTCCCTAATGCGAAGCACACCCCTGCAAACTGGGGGCCTCCTACATGGGAAGTACATCAGGGTAGGAACTGAACTGGGGGCACACCCCAGTTCAGCATGTGGGTCTGCATGGACCGGGGCCAGGATTCAATCCTCGGACCCCAGGACCACAAGACAAGCCTGCTCAATCCACTGAACCATCCTGGCATCCCCCTACATGATATTTTTTTAAATGGATGCCAACATTTTTTAATGGGAGAATTCACTTAAAAAACAAAATTTATAATGCCTCTTAAAAGTAGACTATCTGGCATTTGAGGCCCACATTTCTCTAAGTCAATAATAGTATAGCTAGATCTGGGCAGTGTGGCCCCTATAGATGGGACATTTCAACTCTGCAACCCACTGAGTAAGGGGTGGTGTGAGTTGGTTCCAGAAAGGAACTCCAGGTCCCCAAGAAGCAACCCCAAAATAAAAAAATATAATCAGCCCTCTAAGGTAGTCATAGAAGATAAAATCTTAGAGGATTAGTAGGTAAAGGAAAGAAATGAACATTTACATGCATTATCACTTCATTTTCAGGGATGAAGGGAAGGTCAGTGGATCACCCATGACCCTGAGGGTAACATCACAGAAGGATTATGTGGCTTAATAATTTTCCTTAAATGCTGCTTTTATCACATCCTTTCCTCAAGGGCTCCAGACTTCTGTGACTAATAGCAACTACTGCAGCCTTTTTGGAAGGTAATCTGTGATATCTTTCAAAATTTTAAATGCTCTGTGCTCCCACCTAGAATTGTGCTGGCAATTCATTGTAGAGATAGATCAAGTAGGCAATAATATGGATTGTTAGCTTGCCATGTGTCAAGTCCAGTGTTTGCACTTTGCATCCATTATCTTATTTAACCAACCTTCACTTTCATTTTCCCCATGTTCCATAAAAGGATACTCAAGCACAGAAGGGCTGGGAGCTTGTCCAAGGTCACACAGTGGGTATCCAAGCCAGACTGGCAAAGCCACCTGACCAGTGTCCCCACTTCCAGCCACTCTATCTTCTCCTCTGGTGCTAGCATTCTGTTTGCAGCTTTGCAGGTGATAATTATTAACAAAATGTGATAAATATGAGTGCTGTCTGGAAAAAATCCAGCCATTGTCTATATAACGAGAACGGTTACATGGCTGGATACTTTCTGGGCCTTTGTATTAACAAAACTAGAAACAATCATCAAGAGAGGAGTAATTAAATAGATTATGGAACATCCACTTAAGAAAATGTTTCAAAAATGTTTTTTTAAGTTGATCTGTATTACAATAGCCCGAAGTGGAAACAATCCAAGTGTCCATCAGTGGATGAATGGATAAACACAGTGTGGTCTGTATATACAATGGGATATTATTCTGCCTTAAAAAGGAAATTCTGACACTGTGCTACAACATGTATGAACTTTGAAGACATACATATGCTAAGTGAAATAAGCCTAACACAAAAGGTCAAATATTGTCCACCTATGGGAGGGGGCCAAGAATAGCCAAATCACAGAGATAGAAAGTAGGGGCTGAGGGGATGTGGGGAGGAGGAGTTAGTATTTAATGGAGACAGAGTTTCAGTTGGGAATATGGAAACGTACTGGAGATGGATGGTGGTGATGATTGTACAACATTGTGAATGTACTTAATGCCACTAACTAACTGTACACCTAAAATTGTCAAAATGGTAAATTTTATGTAACATATATTTTACCACAGCGCATGCGTGCACACACACACACACACACACACACACACACACACACATGAGGGAGGGTTGATCTGCAAGGGTCCACAGAATTCATTGTTGGGGCTCACTATTAAATATACTAGAATATAGGGGAAGCTGGGGTGATTCAGTGGGCTAAGCGCTTGTTTTGCAGCCCCGGGGACCGAGGATCTAATCCCAGACCGTGTGGACCCATATACTGAACTGAGACATGCTTCCCATGCGGGAGGCCTCCAGCCCAGTTCCTGCCCTGTGTGACCCCGCCCACCCGTGTGGAAAGAAACCATGTCGAAAACTGATGATGTACAACAATGGAGACTGCTCTGGGGCATCCCCCTTCTCTCTGTCTCTCTGTCTCTGTCTGTGAAAAAAAAAAAAAAAAGAAAAGAAATCTTAAAAATATATATACACTAGAATAGGATTCCATGACATAGAGTCTTGCTATTAAGACTTAAGTATGGTCTCCAACCAGGGGCGTAGCGTCCCCTAGGGGCTTTTTAGAAACAGTCTCAGACCCTGGCCGAGACCTACTGAATCAGCCTCTGCACTTTAACTAGGTCCCAGGCAATTTGTGTGCACGTTAAAGTCTGAGAAATCCTGCCATAGAATATTTATGCTTCTACAGTCCTAGACATTCTGCAAGGTAACATAAGAGCCAAAGTCTGGTTGCTTCTGGGGAGGCAGACTGGAGGACGGAAACAGGGAGCTTTGAAGGAAAGGACATTTTTTTTATTTTAGACCCTTCTATAATGTTTGTGATTTTTAACTGGACATCAAATAAATACACATAATAATAGCAAATACTACTTGCAAAGCTCTTGTTGATCAGTGGCATCTGCTAAGCACATCACAGATGCTTTGATCTGTGATATAGGAATAATGGCAGACTTGCAGGGCCATTGTGAAGATCGACTGAGCTTTATGAAGGGGAGATGAAGGACATTGAGTAAAGACTAGATTCCCTCCGACCTGGTCTCACTCAAGTTACCTTTCTGCCTTGAGTGTGGAGTGCCTTGACCTTCGTGAAATGTCACTTTGAGAAAGTGGCTTAGCTCCCTGCAGTTTTAAACCAGGATCTATTCTCATTCCTTCTCTGGCAAACCCCTAAAAGCCAGGGCAGCTCTATGAATGAATACTCGTTGTAAGACAGACATAAAAGACAGAACTTTCCCATTAAATTTGACTCAGAAAAACAGGCTACATTTGGAATCGCTCGGTTTCCTAAAAGTATTTGTCAACTACATGAGCCAAGATTTCCCAAGGTGGAAAAAAAAAAAAAAAGAAAGAAAGAAAGAAGGAAATATGAAAGAAAGAGAAAATAGCAGTGGCAGATGTTAAGTATATGAGGGCTTCCAAATAGGCTGGCTCATAATTCCTTGGCACTTGTGGTGTATAGATAGCATAGAATTTACGAAAATCATAAGGAACATTTAATTTACATAATTTTGCGATATAAGGAAGAGCTTGAGGAAATGGCTGTCAACTTAAAGATCTTGTTTGTACCATCCTGTAATTCACTGTGCCGCGTACCTTAAATTAGGGTCTGAGACTTGATTAGGGTATTGTAGATAAGAAAGGCATTTCTCTTTTCATCTGAGTTTCTGGATGTTTATCCCCTGAGTTAATTAATCTAGCAAACTGAAAAGGAAGCTTAAACTTAATTTGGATTATTTCGGGGTGGCATTTACAGTCATTCATCAAGAGAGGTGGTCTGGCAATAGGGAAGAAGAGAGCTCAACTTTGGTGCACAAACTGACCTGGGTTTGAATTCGGCGTCCACGCCATTCAGTAGCTATGGGACCCTGGGCAGATTACTTTACCCCTCTGAGTCTCAATTTCTAGAATGGAGATGGTAATTCTTATCTCACAGGGTTGCCATGGAGACGAAAGGAGTCACCAGAGAGACAGAGCATCATGCAGAGTGTTTATTGTGGGCTAGTTACGGTATGTGCAAAGTGCTGGGATCCAAAGGGAGACAAAATCCATATGGTTCCTGCCCTTACAATGTGGATGCTCTAATTAGCTGGTTAATATACAAGTAAACAAGGAAATCATGACACATTTGCCAAGGAATGGATCTTGAGAAGGAAACAAAAGGGTGCCAAGATTAAAAACAATTGCAGGGAGGAGCAGTCAGGATAGGCCTCCCTGAGGAGGCTGAGGTCAAGAGGACAAGGAGAGTCACACACAGATGGGGGAAGGGTAGAGAGAACAGCTAGTGCAAAGGCCCGGGGGTAGGACCAAGGAGTAGAGGTCAGAGCATTGAATCATGCAGAGCTCTGGAGACCAAGTGAGGATGTTCACGTGATCCCGAGATCCATGGGATGCCATGGAAAGATCACAAGTAGGGTGAGAGGATGGAAGATGGTCACAGGTGAGTTTTGAGACCACTCAGGCACATTTTTTCCACAAGAAGAGGAATAGATTGAGGAGAGTGTGTTAAAATATAGGTTTTTATTCTAATTTAGGTATGACAAGGCTGAAAGATCAGGAGAAGGATACCATTGAAAAGATGAACTCCATTATAGTCACAGATCCTGAGCGAAGGGGGTTTGCCACACCTCGGGGGCCACATGGGGAAGTACCATGGTCAGTCAGGAGACAGAAGAAGTGAGGAGGAAATGTGGACAAGAGTCCTTGTAGTGGTTTCCACAGGAAGGAACAGGCAAGCTGGGGTTGGCAGGCTGAAGATGGGTAGTTTGAATAATTTCAGTGGGCTCTGGGGCACAGAAGCTGTCTCTAGTTGTCTGGTCTTGGCCCTGGGCAATCAGGGCAGGTAGATGGTAGCTCTAGATTGGTTAGTTTGTATATGAAAGGCACACTGGCATGCAGGTCATTTACTCATTAACACTGGGATGAAAAGTTCCTTCAGGGTCCGCAAGACCCCAAGATGTTAAGACATAAGAACACAGAAAATCAAAGGCATAAGAACACAGAAAGATGGCAGGAGAGGGAGCAGGAAGACACGAAGGAGGCTGTGTGGTAGCTGGATGAGATGTGATGGGGGCCTGGACTAGGGGAGTTACAGTAAGGGTGGGGGGCTGAAGTTTTTAGCGTTATCCTCCCCCAATCTTCTAATCAGTAGAAAAAGACATCTTCACAGGGAGGCCCATCTAATTTACAAGGCTAACCGGCAAAAAGCCAAATTATAACAAGTGTCCACATGTTAGGGAAACTCAGACGACCAGCGCCCCTCAACTTTGTCCTAGGTACTCAGCTATGTCACATTGGGGCTTCTGTGGAATCTGAAACCTATTGACAAATGAAATCAGAGGCTGGGGACCTGGAGCAGCAGAAACTGCCAAGGTCACTGACAAAATGAACTTGCTTTGTGCCCTTCAAGACAAGGTTGGAGTGCTCCCCCATCTGCCTGATTTGGGAAGAGTCTTCTCAGGGCTGGACCTCTGCCTTCAAATACGTGAAGGTCTGGCCTGGGAACGAAGGAGCTTGTTCAACTTGAGCCCCGAGAACAGAGGTCGAACTGCTAGGCAGAAAGGAGAGGGAAGCAGATTCCAACTCAATATAAGGAGCCTTCCCAGGCAGAGAAGCCCAGAGAAGAAAAAGGCTACTTTAGGAGGCAGGAGGGCTTTCCTGCATAACAGTGGTCTAGGAAAAGCAGGTATCTACATGAGTGGACTCAAAAGTAATGATATTTAGTATGCACTGAATCAGCATGCCAGGGGCAAGCCTAAATGCTATATTTACTTACTACCATATAATCCCTTCAACAAACCAAGGAGGAGGTGTTATTCATATCCCCAGTTTATAGATAAGTAAACTGAGGTACCCTGGATAGTATGGAACATGCTAGGTCTCTGGTCTGCGTAGTTCTGAAAGCCATTATTATTATTATTATTATTTTAAGGATTAATTTTATTGTTAGAGAGAGAGAGAAGGGGGAGGGGCCAAAGCATGGTTGTACATCATTAGTGGTGACATAGTTTCATTTCACACAGGTGGACGTGGGGCTGCAGGGGGTGGGAACCGACTGTGTGGAATGAAACTATGTCACTACTAATGATGTACAACTATGGAGACTGCTCTGGGCCTTTCTCTCTCTCTCTCTCTCTCTCTCTCTCTCTCTCTCTCTCTCTCTCTCTCTCTCTCGCTTGCTCTCACCTTCTGTCAAACAATAATTCTTAAAAACAAAACAGTGAAGGAGAGCTATTAATACTTAGATCGCTATAAACCTGGATTACCAGGCACGCCTATCTGGAGAGCATAGAATCACAGCCTTTTAAAGCTAACAATGCCAGTGAGGGTGGCCCAGGCACACCCTGTAGTCTCAGGAAATTTAAGTAAATAGCCCAAATCACACAATGGTTCGCGGAGATCTGCATAATTCTTTTAGACAGCCCAGAGAAGAGCCAGAATGATGCTGTAAAGCCACTGCCTGGGCCAGCAGGCCCTGGAACAATTCTCCCTAAGTCCTGAGACCACTCAAGCAACGGCCTCTTTGCAAAGAGACCTTCTTTCTTTGACCTCCAGACTGTTCCCCTTCTGTCGCTGAAACACATACCCTTTGGAGTTAAGCTAGCTGGCAGGTGTCTGAAATAAGGGGGTGTGAGCAGCTTAGAGCTTGAAATTTTAAAAGGGTTTAGTGAGTTAACCTTGAGGATCCCTAGACTATTATAATAGCCCCCTACTTTTTGCCTGAAGTGGGTGACAATGACCTCTCATTTCTCCTCCTTGGCCAGGAATCCTGTCCTTTAGCCTCATCGAGTCTCAAGGGGATGGGAGACAGTATGAAGTTTCACATGTGCCTTAGCCACCTATTCTGGTCCTGTGTCTTTGTGTAGAGGTCTCGTGTAGAGGAAACAAAACCTACTTCTAGATCCTTCTCTAGAACTCAAAAACAAGTCCTTGCCACGGTTACCATGTGCCCAAAGAGTTTGCCTTCCTAGGACAATTTCAAGAATATACCCAATGCAATCAGTAAATCATACTGCATTTCCCCAACCTCCCTAATTTAATGGGAGAGGATGGGGAAGGTTGATAGACAAATATGACGAAACAAGGCTATGTCTGATCTCCAGGTGGACTCAGCTATGTAACCACTAAAACTTAATAAAGTTTAACCACTGCTATTAAGGAGGATGATTAAGCTGATGAACAGATTTTTCATGTTTTCATTCATAAATTTTTTTTTTTAATCTCTTGGTCTACATATACTGGTCTACACTGGACTCCAGTATTCGAATCTAGGCAATGTTCCATGCACTTGGGATACACCAGACCACTGCCATGTGAAAGCTTTTACTCTAGTGAGGGAAGACAGACACTAAACAATACATAAGTAGATTATATGGGATGTGATAAGGTGATAAATGCTAGGAAAAAGTGGAAAAAGTAAAGCATGGAGCTGGAGGATGGAAGAGGGCTGTGATATTTTTCAATTGTGGTAAAATACACATGAGATAAAACTTACCATTTTAACCACATGAAAGAGTACAGTTCAGTGGCATTAAGTACACTCACGATGTTGTGCAACCAACCATAACCACCATGCATTCACAGAACTCATCTTACAAAACTGAAACTCTGTACCCTAAACAACTCCCCTTTCCCCGCTTCTGCCACTCAGCCCCTGGCAAGCACCATTCTACTTCCTGTCTCTATGACCTTGACTACTCTAGTACCTCATACAAGTAGAATTATACGGTCGTTGCCTTTTTGTGATTGGCTTAGTTCACTTAGCATAACGTCTCAAGGTTTATCCATGTTGTAGCATGTGTCAGAATTCCCTTCCTTTTAAAAGATAAACGATAGTCTGTTGTAGGACTAGACCACATTTGTTTAACCATTCATCCATTAAGAGACGGTTGGGCTGTTGCCACCCTTGAGCTGTTGAAGATAATGCTGCTATAAACAGGGGAGTACAAATATCTCTTCAGGACGCTGCTTTCCATTTTGTGTGATTAGACACCCAGAAGTGGGATTGCTGGATTGTAAGGCAGACATATTTTTAATTTTTTGAGGAACTGTCATACTGTTTTCTATAGAGGCTGCACCATTTTTCATTCCCAAGAATTCCAATTTCGCCACATTCTGTTATTTTTCTTTTCTTTTTTTAAATATATTTTATTTATTTATTTATTTTTGACAGAGAGAGAGAGAGAGAGAGAGAGAGAGAGAGAGAGAGAGAGAGAGAGATACAGATACAGATACAGAGACAGAGAGAGAACTGAAATGGGGGAGCTCCCAGTTCAGCATATGGTTCCGCACGGGCCGGGGCTGGGATTCGATCCTCGGTCCCCAGCGCTGCAAAGTGAGTGCTTAACCCACTGAGCCATCCCGACTTCCCCCCACAAATTTTTTTTTTTTAATTAATTAATTTATTTTTATTTTTGACAGAGAGAGAGAGAGAGAGAGAGAGATACAGAGACAAAGAGAGAACTGAACTGGGGGAGCTCCCAGTTCAGCATATGGTTCCGCACGGGCCAGGGCCAGGGCCAGGATTCGATCCCCCGGTCCCCGGCAAAGTGAGTACTTAACCCACTGAGCCATCCCGACTTCCCCTTTCTTTTCTTTTTGATAATAGTCATGCTAATGGCTGTGAGAGAGTACTGCTGTAGTCATAAAGAAGGCGTTCAGGGTAGGCTTTGGTGAGATGGTGGCATGTCTAAGGAACAGCAAGGAGACCAGAATGGTGGCTGCATCATGAGTGGATGGGAGAGTGGGAGAGACAAGGGGAGATGGGAAGCCTGGGGAGGGTTTGATGTGACCTAACCTTCCCCTCTGGGGAAGCTGGGATGGTTCAGTGGGTTAAGCGCTCACTTTGCAACCCCGGAGCCCGAGGATCGAATCCCAGGCCCGGCCCGTGTGGACCCATATGCTGAACTGGGTGTGCCCCCAGTTCAGTTCTTGCTGGGGCCTGTGTGGGAGGCTCCCAGCCTGGTTCCTGCCCTGTGCAGCCCTGTGCCCACCTGTGGAGTGAAACTATATGGAAAACTAACGCTGTCAACTATGGAGACTGCTCGGGGCCCTCCCCCTTCTCTCTGTCTCTCTCTGTCTGTCTCTCTGTCTGTCAAAAAACAATAAAAAAAAAAAATCTTTAAGAATCCCTCTGGCTGCTGTGTGAGAAGTGGTGGCAGGGAGACAAGGGCAGGAGCAGGAAACCGACAGGGTGACCATTATAATTAACCCAGGTGAGAAACAATGGAGACTTGAACCAAGAAATAGCAGTAGAGGTGGAGAAATGTGGGTGGGGTCTGGATGTAGCTTAAAGGCAAGACCAATAGGATTTCTTGATGGATTGAAGTGAGAGGAAAAAAGTCAACATTGACTGCACAGTTTTTGTCCCAAATGAGATGGGTGGAGTTACCATCAACTGAGATGAGTGAGGCTGAAAGAGGAGCAGGGAAGAGGAAAGATCAGGAGTTCAAGTTTGGCCATGTCTTTCCATTAGCTTTCACAGGGTATTTTCTCAGTGTTCTGAAAAGGAGATCATGACTTCCAGGTACTTTGCTACCTGATTAAGCTGGAGGATAAGGGAAACAAATCCAAAGTGGAGGAATACAAATAACATCAATACCGTGGACTGAGTCCTTACTAGGAGCCAGGTACTGACTGTGCTGAGAGCTCCCCAGTGTGATCCTCCTGCCATGCAGATACTGTCATCACAACCTTACACATGAGCACCCAACCTTGGGGAGATGAAGTCACTGACCCAATACAACCCAGATGGTAAGTGACCAAGCTGGGATTTGAACCCAAATTTGCCTCACTCAGAGCCCTGCTGTTGATGAAGCTCAAGAGAAGTCAGGAGAAGATTCATTGAGGTGAAAGACTTAAGCTCAATCTTGAAAGACAGGGTTTGTAAGAAAGGAGAGAAAGTGGATTGAGCAAACGCAGGATAAAGTTCTAACTCCTTGTCACAAACTACAAGGTCCTGTATGGCCTGGTCCCTGCCAACCTTTGCAGCCTTCCCAAGAGCCACTTGTTCATTATGCCCCACTGGCTAGACTTTGAGCTTTTTCCCACACAGTTCCCTCTGTCTGAAATGCTCCTACCTCATCCCATAGCTTTTCCTGGATGACTCCTAACATCTCAGGGGGCTCAGCTCCCATGTCACGTATGCAAGGAAGCCTTCTTTAATCCCCTCTCCTCCATCTGGAACTAACCTTATCACATCCTGAACTTGTCCTTTGTAGCCCTTAAGACAATTCTCATCATTATTGTGCATTTCTGTGTTCAGTGTCTGCCTGTCCCACCAGGCTAGCGTTGTCCAATAGAACTTTCCGCGGATATGGAAATGTTTCAGGCCTACGCTATCTATACAGCAGACACCAACCCCATGAAGCTATTGAGCTCTTGAATTGTGGTTAGTGCGACCGAGGAACTGATTGTTCAAATTTCATGTATTTTATCTATAAATGATATTTTACACGGTATATTATACTGTAGAAGTTATTTCATATTCAAATTACATAATTTAAGTTTAAATTTAGCCACATGTAGCTAGTGACTACTGTAATGGACATTGCAGTTTTAGATCGTAAGTTCCTTGAGGACAAGGATAAGTAATGTCTATATCATTCAGTTAAAGAGCCTCTTGGATCAAGGATGGTGGCCAAGAAAATTGAATAAATAAATGAATCAATCAACCGAGGTAATCTGAAAACACTTGCTTGCAAGAACTCATCCTAGAAAGGAGTGACCCAGGATAAACTAACTTGCACAAGGTCACACAATAAGGCAGAACCAGATACAAATTCTCATGGCATTGTGCCTGGATGGACACCAAGTGAAAAGCAGAGTTTGTTTGGGGTTGCAAATGAACCATCCTGGAGCTCTGTGAAGGAGCCTCCAAGTGCAAGAAAGGACTGTGTTCTTACACACCCTCATCTACTTTCCCTTTCCCCTGACCCTGTAAACTATGTAGTGACTTATAATCTATTAACACTTGGCCTCCCATGGGACCAAGCCTGCTCCAAAGCCCATTCTTGCCAACCCTCTACAAGGTACTCTGATTTTTCCAAAAACCATATTGCTCTCAGAAAATCTGCTGCCTGCAATCTGTGCATAATAGACAGAGGGTGTGGTTAAAAAAAACACCTAAGTCGTGATTTATAACCCACTCAGATTCACATGGCTGTTCCTTTTAACTTTACTCTTTTTTTTTTTAATGTATAAATTGAGCTCAACACATATCAGGGCTGATTTTGACTTCATTCGAATGTAGTTTGGGGACTGCAGATAATACTGTTTGAAAGTCCAGCATAGAGAGCCTATATATTGTGTTTTTATAAATTATCTTACGGGTGTACTAATAGTTAATATGTGTTGAGTGCTTTGTATCTGCCATGTGTTTAGCACACATTATCTCAATTCACAAGAGCCCTATGACTCAAGTATACGTGACCCTCATTTTATGGTTAGAGAAACTGAGTCTCAGAAAGGTTAAGTCACTTGCTCAAAGTCATATAAGCAAGAAGTGGCAAAGTCAGGATCTGAATCCAAGTCCATCTTACTCAAGAGCCAATGTTCTTAACCAGTACACAATTTGGTCTCCCTAATAGATATTATATGTATTTATGTGCATAAAATATGGGAAAAAGTAATTAAGAAACTTAAAAGTAGTGTTTGGGAGGAGACAGGCTTTTCATTTGTGTGCTTTTCTTTGAACTTGACCCAATATAGATTACATAGTATACTATATTATATTCACATATTAATATAAAATAAAATAATTCTTAAATTTAAATAAAACCTTTTATTATTTTATCTTTTTTAATTAAGGAAGAAATCATTACAAGTGTCACACTTATATATTAGTAGATTAAATATATAAGAATCTTTGAGTAATTTGCAAAGTTCACATGGTTTGACATTATTTGAAAATTTATCCCAGTAAAACTGCAGTTCCAATGTGAATTGTACTATTAATCTGAGTATCAAATTTCATATTTCAGGTGTTGAATCATTTTTATTGTGAGATAATATGTTGGTTATTTAATATTTATTTTCAATGGAAGTGCTATGTTTTCTTGGAAAAATTTGCACTCAGTTATGTACATTTTTATGTATTCGTACATTGACCTCTGGATACTATAACTGAGCATCCTTCAGCACTTGTGCAATAATGCTGTATTACATTAAATATGCTATTTGTGGATCAATTAATAAATGCTTAAGAGTAAAATGGAATTAATTAAAAATTTGAAGTAAAAATTAATTTTACACTGATTGAGAAGCAAATATTACAATATCCTTCAGCACTCAAAGCCTCAGAGAGCTCTATCAGTCACACTATAAAAGTCAGTTGGGAGAATTCCTCAGTGGCTTAGAAAGAGAAAATTTTTTTCAAGTCAAGAAAATACACACACTACTAATAATATTGTATCCTTCTCAACAAATCTAAATAGTGTTACTTTTACCATCCAAATGGCTAGTGCCTCTAAAAATTAAAATAACAATCCCCATTAAGGTTCTTCTTAATGCCCCATCTCCTACTCTTGGAATTTGTTGAACAAATCACCATTGGCTTTGAGGTCAGAAATGTGTAAGCCCCTCTGCAAGGCCCCTGTCCTTTCCATTGCTTGGTTGTATTTCCTCAAGAATCTCAGAGCAAATCTGGTAGACCTTAAAAATGCTCACCTTCTAAGCAGTGTATTCCTAACGTTCCCAAGGAGAGCTGTCAACAGTGAGTCTCAGTCTAGCTAGCGGCTACAAAAACCTTTCATTCAGAAGAAGGCAAGAGGTTCCAGTGAGGTGCACAGCCCTCTCATTCACACGCTTCATAGGCAACCGGACTTGGCGGAAGCCTCCCCTCTAGGAAGGAATCTTAGCTTTTTAGAAACCAGTTTGCAACATGAGTTATCATTGCCTTCCAGAAAACCTGGCAGGAAAATTAGGAATTTCACAGCAGAGGAGAAGGGCTGAAAATAACCAATGTCATTGCATGGACTCATCAATTCAGTTCACATTTCCAAACAGCAGCTAATACTTTCTTAAAACACAGACCTCGAAATCCCTTTAGGATGGAGAGCAATTAAAAGGGAAAACATAACATCCCTTACGTCCCCATAAGGTTCTGACGGATCTGAAAAAAATCGAACAGAGTCAGTCAGAGATAGAGGCTGGGCTCCTGGGGTAGGAAAATGGCTTTTCTTTTCCGGGCCTAATTCGCTCCTCTGAAACAGTTCCCTTTAAATTCAAGCAGCCATTCAGAGATGGCCCCCTGCAGGTTTTCTTTATTTAAAGGAAAGCCTGGCTGCCTCTCACTTGCCCCCACGACACTCACGGCAGCTGCCTTAGCTGGAATAAGTCCTCCTCCATGTCCGCGCTGCGCCAGGACGAGCCCTGTTCATGGCCCTTACATGGTGGTGGTGGAGGACGGGCGCTCAGGGTTTCAGCACCAGGGCTCTGGACAGCTCCCGCGCCGCTACCTCCCTCCGGCGGCAGCTGTTCAGGGGAGGGAGCCGCCGGGGACCAGCCCACGAGACAAAGCCACCGCCGCCAGGAGACCGCGGCGAGAGTGGGCGGAGAGGAGAGGAGGGCAGAGCAAGCTGTGCGGGGAGAGGGGGCGGGGAGAGCCCTCTGGCTAGAGAATTCACAGGCTCTCTGTGGCTTGTGGTGTTTTGCTGGCGTGCCTAGAGGGCACCCCAAGCCTGTGAAATGGCTGTCGAGGACGGCAGCTCTCTCTACATGTTTATCTGTAGCGATTCATTAATGTCGCTATGGGAGTCATCTTCTTGAGCCCCGGGCTGCTATCACCCATGCAGGAGATGACAGTTTTAAAAATGTGTTATTGGTGCATTAAGGGACTGTTTATTGAGGACCTACTGTGTGCCAGGCAACGTAATAGGCACTGGGCATATGACAGAGAACAAGTTAGACATGCCATTGTCATCACAGAGTTGAAGGTCTAGTCTGAAATGAATCAAGAAAAAAAGGTAAGAAGGTAAGCATGAGGATGTCAAAGCTCGCTCATTCATTCAACAAGCATTATTAGGTGATTTCTACCGTCCTGACACTTGGAGAATCACAGGTTAATTAAACCAAATCCTTGCCTTCAAAATCTTCCTCATCTAATTCAATGGTTCCCCCATCCCACTCCCACTAGAATGCCACTCCTGCCCCCATTTAGAACCTAAGCTCCATAAAGGTTTGCTGATGTACCCCAAGGGACTAGAACAATACTTTACCGGTGGACAGACACTGAAATGGGAATTTAATACCCCTCACTACACTCAACCCCAGAGCTTTGCATTGTGGGCACTCAATAAATGTCTGTTAAAATGAAAACAAACTGATCTTTCATTCAGGTGAGGAGAGACTCAGTATCTATTCTAAGCCATGAAGAGCAAAGGTAATGGTTTGTACCAGAGGTGGCAAGTTGGAGGTTTATTGGTACCGTAGGTTGTTCAACTCATCCTCGCTTGCCCAGGACTTTGAGTTTTAGCGCTGAAAATCTATGTTCTGGGAAGCTCTGAGTCCCAAGCAAACATTGATCATTGGTTACTCTACAACCATAAACCAGATCCAACATAGAGATGTGTTTTGAGTAGCCTGAAGGGTTAAAAAAAGAACACTTTGAAGTGTAAGATTTGAAACTATAAACCTTTTAGAAAAAAGTATAAGAGTAAATCTTCATGACCTTGAGTTAGGCAGTGGTTTCTTAAATACAGCATCAAAAGCACAAGAGAAAAGAAATAAATAGATACATTAGATTATATCAAAGTTTAAAGCTTTTATGCCGCAAATAATACCATCAAGAAAGTGAAAAGAAGCCTCAGAATGGGAGAAAATATTTTCAAATAATATATAATAAAAGATGTACATTAAAATTTTAGGAAAGGACTTTTACAACTCAAATAAAAAGACAATTACAAATCTAGGATGCCGGGATAGCTCAGCAGGTTGAGTGCTTGCCTTGCAACCATGAGGTCCAGGGATTGAATCCCGTCCCCAGCCTGTGTAAGTAAACCCATATGCTGAACTGCTGTGCGATTGGTAAACACAGGCATGGTGGTGAAGGTTCTCACCTCCCATGTGGGAGGTCCCCAGTTCAGTTCCTGCCCTATGCAGCCCCACATCCACCTGTGTGGAATGAAACTATGTCACAACTAATGATGTACAACTATGGAGACTGCTCTGGACCCTCCCCCTTCTCTCTCTCTCTTTCTCTCTCCTTTACCTCTCAAAATAATAAAATAAATATATCTTTAAAAAATCAATATTCAATTTAAAAATGGGCAAAGAATATGAATAAACCTTTCTTCAAATGAGATATATATAGGCAATAAAGCACTTCAAAGGATACCTCACTAGTCATGAGGGAAACAAAAATCAAAACCACAATGAAATGCCACTTTACACCCACCAGAATAGCCAAAATAAAAAAGACAGACAATAAACCAGTGTTGGTGATGATGTGGACATTCCTCTCACACTCTGCTGGTGGGAATGTAAAATGGTGCAACCACTGTGGAAAACAGTTTGACAGTTCCTCAAAAGTTAAACACAGATTTAGCACATGGCCCAGCAATACCACTCCTCAGTATACACCCAAAAGAAATAAAAACATACAATGCAGTGCATACCAAACTTGTACATATATGTTCATAGCCTCATTATTCATAATAGTAATAGCAAGATGTGGCAGCAACCCCAATGGCCATCAAGTGATGAAAGCATAAATAAAATGGGATATATCCATACAAGGGAATGTTATTCAGCTATAAAAAGCAATGAAGTACTGATTCATGCTGTAACATGAATGAACCTTGAAAATGTCTTCTAAGTGACACAATCCAGACACAGAAGGTCACATATAATATAATTTCCATTTGATATGAGGTGTTCACAATAGTTATGTCTATAGAAACAGAAAGTAGATTCGTGGTTACCTAGGAGTGGGATGGGGAGCGGAGAACGGGCACAGACTCCTAATGCGTGTGAGATTTCTTCTAAGGGGGACAAAAATGTTCCATAATTTGATGTGGTGACAGCTGCACAACCCTGTGACTATGCAAAAAAACATAGAAACATACACTTAAAAATGGTGAGTTGTGTGGCATGTGAATTAATACATCAATAAAGTTGTTCCTTTAAAAAAAAATTACTTTACTTTTTAAATTGGTTTCCAGTTTTTCCAACATTTAAATAGAGACATTTGACACAATAGGACTATTAGCTTCTCGGGAAAAGAGAAGACCGTGTTTCTTCGTGTGTCTGTCTTTCTCTCTGGTCACTAGTGGGGGTCACTAGTGGGAGTCGGGGGAGCCTTTAAGCAGTCTGTCCCACACTGTCCAGGCTGCTCTCTGAAGACTTATTTTTTTTAAAGATTTATTTTATTGTTTTTGACACAGAGAGAGACAGAGACAGGGAGAGATGAGAGAAGGGGGAGGGCCCAGAGCAGTCTCCATAGTTGTACATCATCAGTTTTCAACATGGTTTCATTCCACACAGGTGGGGGGGGGCCGTGCAGGACAGGAACTGGGCTGGGGGCCTCCTGCATGGGAGGTATGCCCCCTGGACCCCTGGAGCCAGGGGCCCAATGTGGGGGGCTAGAACCAAACTGGGGCCTCCCACATGGGAAGCACACCCCAGTTCAGCATATGGGTCCACACGGGCCAGGGCTTGGATTCGATCCTCAGTCCCCAGGGCTGCAAAGCGAGCACTTAACCCACTGAGCCATCCTGGCTTCCCCTCTCTGGAGACTTTTGAGATGTGCTGCTTGAAAACTGGGAGAACAGTAGTTAGTACATGATAGGCACTGAGAAGAATTTTAGCTAATGAATTCATGTATAATGTTTTAATTAATGTGTAATGTTTTCTCTTCTTTCTTAGACAGCTGGTTGTTTTTCTAAAGCAATGGTTTTCACCTTTGAGTGTGGGTCAGCATCCTCTAGAGACCCAGAGGGCTGGTTAGCACACAGATGGCTGCCCCCGGCCCGAGTCTCTAATGCAGCCAAGGCTGGAGTGAGGCCTGAGAGTTTGCATGTCTAACAGGGTCCCAGCTGATACTGATCATCCTGCTGACTTCCCTGTTTTAAAGTTATATCTGGATGAGATTACCAGCCAAGAAAAATATGGGCCGTGTTTGTTTACACTGCTGAGCTTTGAGACATCCTTGGGCAGATAGAAATGTTATAAAGGCAGTTGTCTCCAGATAACCATATTATCCAGCTGCCAGGGACGTGGGAGAGGCCAGAAGCCAGCTGGGCTTTATTTCACACCAGAGTAAGGCATCATGATTTCCTCCATCAGATTCTTAAAATAAAAGTGGATATTTAAAATATCAAAAAAATAGAGGCTGGAGGGGAAGCTGGGATGGCTCAGAGGGTTAACAGCTTGCTTTGCAGCCCCAGGGACTGAGGATTGAGTCCCCAGCCTGTGTGAACCCATGTGCTGAACTGGGGTGTGCTTTCCAAGCAGGAGGCCCCCCGTTCAGTTCTCGCCTCCAGTTCGGCCCCTGGCTTGTGGGGGCAAGCTTCCCATGCAAGAGGCCCCAAGCTTGGTTCCCACCCTGCGCGGCGCCCACCTACCTGTGTGGAACGAGACCATGTTGAAAACTGATGATGTATAACTATGGAGACTGCTCTGGGCCCTCCTGCTTCTCTCTGTCAAAAACAATAAAATCTTTAAAAAAAAATTTTTTGGGGATATAATCACAGGTCATGTAGAATTTACATTGCCATGTTACTACTTTCAATGTCTTATGTTTAGTTTGTTTTCCCTTCCATTATGCCTTCTTTTGTGTTAAATATATATTTTCTAATGTACCATTTTAATTTCCTGGTCACTTCTTTTACTATATATAATTTTAGTTATTTTCTTAGTGGTTTCCCTGGAGATTACCATTAACATCTCAATTTATAAATCCTAAAATGGATAATCTCAATTGATCTATATTAAAGTTGATTGATGTTTTCTCCCTTCAGCTCAAGTCTGTCAAATTCCTCTAGTAATTTAAAAATTTTAGTTATTCTTTTCAACTCCAGTTACTATTTGGTTTCTTTTTATGATTTCTATCTCTATTAATATCCTCTTTTTGGTGAGACTTTGGTATAGTTTTTTAGATCAGTTTTCCTGAGTAAGGAAAAACTCAGTTCTCCACCTGTGCTTCTCATTTACTTTCACACTAACACCACACTCAGCACTTCTGACACCAGATGTGTGGAGGTTTTCCCCAAGTCCAAGAAACACTCTGTGACAACAGCTGGACGTCCTACAACTTAAGCCAATTCTGATACTATCTTCCTGGAGATAGTGTCAAATCCAACAGATCAAGGGCTCAGCTCCACAAGACCGCTCCCAACCCACTTCAGATGCCAATTGCAAGCCGTAGGTCCCCAGGCTACCCACAACTTCTGCCTGATTTGGCTACAAATCGGAGGGTCCCATGACTTTCTCCTCATGTTTGATTAATTTACTAAAGTTGCTTACAGAACTCAGGGAAATACTTACAGCTACTAGTTTATTAGAAGATATGATAAGTGATACAGATGAACAACCAGATGAAGAGGTACATCTCATAAGGCCTGAGAAGGTCCTGAGTGTCCAGGAGTTTACGTCTCCACGGAGTTGGGGTGTGTCACCCTCCTGGTGTGGATGTGTTTGCTAACCTAGAAGCTCTCCACATCCCCTGCTATTGGGATTCTTACCTATCTGGAGGAAAATATAAAACAATGATAATTTTTAAAGTTACCGGTATATAAGAGATACTCAATTGGATCTAGATCTTTCTTGTGTCTTTCTTTGTGTGACCACATGATCCCAATTTCTGAGGTCTTTCTTCTGAGACATAGGAGAGCCAGAAGAGGCAGTGGAGAAGGTATCAGAGCTATGCTGCTGATTTCTCTCCAGGTCACTCTCTCCTCTGGAGTCAGGACGAAGACTTTGGATCACATTTGAGTTTTAAATAAAAAAAATAAAGAGGACACTAATTTAAGATTTATTTTTATTGTTTTTTGACAGAGAGACAGACAGACAGACAGAGAAACAGAGAGAAGGGGGAGGGCCCAGAGCAGTCTCCGTAGTTGACAGCATTAGTTTTCCATATAGTTTCACTCCACAGGTGGGCGTGGGGCTGTGCAGGGCAGGAACTGGGCCAGGGTCTCACACCAGTGAGAGCTGAACTAGGAGCACACCCCAGTTCCGCTTCTGGGTCTACATGGGCCAGGCCTGGGATTCGATCCTCGGTCTCTGGGGCTGCAAAGTGAGTGCTTAACCCACTGAGCCATCCCAGCTTCCCAGGACACTAATTTTATATTGAAATGAGATGAATCTCTGAAAGTGGAGGCAAAGTTGCATAATTAGGGACCTATTCTATGGTGTGAAAGGGGGAGGTCTGACTTAGTATATGTGGGAACAGTTGGAAAAAAATGCTGCTTCAGGTTTTAATCCCCAGGAGTTGAGGGGCCTGAATAAACCACTTACCCATAGAATAATCCCAGCAGCTGAAATATCTTAGGCCCTGAATAGTGACCCTGCTATTGCCCATGGTGCCAAAAGCCCTTGATCTGCCTGATGGATGATGTTAGTATGCCCTGCTGGTTCCTGTCTGTGGCATTATAATAAATTAGTAATATATCCTTATTTATAAAAATATTAGTCAAGGACAGCCACAATCCTACTGGTTACAGGTGCAGTGAGAGCCAGGCTGCTGGAGACATTAACTTCACGAAAGGTGAAGTACTGTGATTACTCATGTGCTCATTGCAAGAATTAAATCAAAAGGCATGCAAAATGCTCAAAAAAACTTGTCAATTGATTGGCTATGGATACTCTATAAGTGCCAAATATTTAAAATAGTCTGGAATGTAGAGTTTCAAGTAGACCTGTGGGTGGGATGGCAGTGTATTTACTCAAGAGGCTAAAGCAGTGATTCTCAAAGTGTAGTTTTAGAACCCCTTCTTGAGGATTGCGTCAGGGAGCTATTGAGGTCAAACTATTTTCATAATAACACTTAGACATTATTTGCCTTTCCCACTCTCACTTGCAGGTGTACTCTGAAATTTTCCAGAGGCTACACAACATGTGATAATGTCATGGCTCTGATTTCTAAAGAAATGTATGCTTTGGTATTCTTGGGTTTAAATTTTTTTTCTGTCTTTATAAGTGGTTTCCAGGGGCTGAAGGTGGGTGGAGGAGTTGATGACAAAGCAACAGGGGCTAATTTTGTGAGGTGGGTGATGATTCTATATCTTGATTGTGGTAATGGTTACATGACTATGCATTTGCCAAAATTTAAAGAACTATACACTAAAACTAGGTGAATTTTAATGTATAAATTATACTGCAACTTGAAAAAACCCTAGTTATTTTTTCATTTTAATTTCTAGTAGTATAAATATGTATAATTAGCTATAACTCACATACATGAAAGCTCTCAGTAATTTTTAAGCATACAAGGGGTCCTTAAACCAAAAACCTTTGAGGACCAAAGAATCAAAGCACTGATTTCTTTTTTTTTTTTTTTTTTTTTTTTTTTTTTTTTTTTTTT
>PVKE010000721.1:12385-34071 GCA_004027555.1 Craseonycteris thonglongyai | reverse complement strand
CACTGATTTCTTTACTTAGGCAGTTGCAATAATTTGCTCTGCAATTGGGGAAAATTATTAATAGGGAGCGCAAATTCTCTCTGGCTCTAATGCTTTATAAATTGTGCTGTCTAATGTAGTAGTAGTCACTGACCACATGTGGCTATTGAGTATATGAAAAATGGCCAGTCCAAATGAAATGTACTTAATGCAAAATAATAATTTCATTAATACAATTTACATAGAAATGACAATATTTTGAACATATTGGGTCAAGTAAAGGATAGTGTCAAAATTAATTTCATCTGTGTTTTATTTGAATGTGGCTACTAGAAAATTTAAAATGTGGCTTTCATTATATTCCTATTGAGCAAACCTATTCTGGATACACACAGGCTTGATTGCCAATCTTATTTTCACCAATTACAAGCTGGTCAAAAGACTTACACAATCTTGTAAAGACCCACACCAGAGTTTCTGTGCAGAGGACCCAGGCTCCAGCTGTGGCCACCACATAATTTTATAATTCACTGACCATCTTGTAAGACTTACACAACATCTCTAAGCTTCTTGAGTTTCCTGGATAATGTTAAGGTAGGTGTGAAGACTGTGAATAATGCATGTGACGTGCTTAGCAATGCACCTAAGTAAACTATAAGTTTGGTGACTGTTATTAAAGCCCTCCATTTCTCTATTGATGCTATCAAAGATGGACCATGCTCATTAAAGGCCCTTGCTCTGCCACCTATTTCCACCCTGATGGCAATAACTAATGCTGTCCGAGGCCTGATCCCTCTTCGGGCAGGGGCCGCCCTCTTCACACCAAAAATATTAAAATGACAACAGGGTCCCTCCTGGATGTGCGGTATCTGTATTTATGAACCGAGCCAGGCAAAACCTGAAAACAAAGAGGCGCGGGGCCGCAGGGCTTCCTTCCCTTAGCAACCGACGCCAGAGCCCATTGCTAAGGGGTGGGAGGTAAAAAAGAACAAGGATGTGGTCCGTCGGATTTTCCTCTCCGGCGGCGGCTGCTTCCGGTCCTCCAAGGAGCCCGTCCTTCCGTCTACCTTCCCCGGAGGAGCTGGCTCTTTAACCGCGGGTTCCGCCGCCTCCGGAGCACTAGGAGACTTCGGTCAGTCCGCGCGGGTAGTGGCGGAGGTGGCGATCCTACCGTGAGGCCGCAATGCTGAGCTCCCGGGCCCAGGCGGCGGTGAACGCGGCCGACAGGGCCATCCAGCGCTTCCTGCGGACCGGGGCGGCCGTCAGGTGAGCTTTGGGGGGCGGGGCGGTCGAAGAGGCCCGGGCCGGGGTCCCCAAGCCTGGGCCTTTGGCGGCCCCTTCATGCCCTCATCAGGGTCCCCACGGCCGGAATAAGAATCCTGGCTTTGGAGGCTCAGCCCCTGAGGTGGGAGGGACGACGGGCCTCTGGAGCTTACAGGTTTTCCGCAACGCCAATTCTGCCTGCACTCTCCAGTCCCGCTAGCACCCCCAATTCTGTCAGTGTCCCCCATGTCGGCCGGCCAGTGCCTCCTCCTATCTTGACACTGTCCCCAGAACTTCCAGGGACTCGCAGGCTTGTCAAGGCTCCGAATTCTGTCAGTGCCCCTCGGACCTCTCAATGCTTTGCAGACCTTCCAGGACCCCTGATCCTTTCAGGATACCCCCAATCCTTATGCCCTCGCAGCCATTCCAGTTCCGGGTCTGCCAGAGTTCCCCAGTCTTGTCCAGCTTGCCAGTCCTGCCATGGTTCTCAATCCAGTAGAGTGCCCAGGACCTGCTAGCAACCCCCCTTCCCTTCCCATTTTGTCAACACCCTAGTTATGCCAGGGATCCCCTATTCTGTCTGTGTCCCCAATATTATTGGCGACTTATTATCTTGCAAGGGTTAAACCAGTCAGGACCCTTTTACCTGCTAAAGTTCCCAGCCCTGCTAAGGTCCCCTATTCCTGCTAGGACCCCCCCAATACTTTGTCTTCAATCTTGTCAAGGCCTCTGTTTCCCTCCTCTTATCCACCCTCCTCCCGTGGGCTTCAGGCTTCAGAGCTGAGCGCTGCACTTCTACTGTCCCTAAATGACTGAGACCTGTTGTTCAGGTCAGCTTCCTTCCTTTGGAACTGGAACGGGTCTAAAGGATTTATTATCCCAGGGCTGGAAGCCGTCAGTGGCTGTCTTGTCCTTTGCCCGCATTCTGTCGATGGGAAATGGGCCTTGAGACAGACTTGCTTATGGTCCTACAGCTGACCTGACAGCAGAGCGGCAGAAGCCTGATCTTTTTACTCCCAGGCCCCACCACTCTTCTCATGGTGTCATTTTGCAGAGGAATGACATTTCCAGAGTCACCACTTGCCCTTGGGCTTCTTGCCTTGCTTAAGGACATGGGCGAGCCCTCTCTCCTACCCCTTTGACATTTTTCTTCAGTTTCCCTTATGAGCTCCGTGGTTATAAGCACAGACTTGGCAGCTTGACAGGCATAAGTTCAGATCCACGCTGCCTCATTCACTTTGACCACGTTGCCTGCATCTTTTACTTTCCTCGTCTATAAAAATGGAGATGACAATGGAACCTGCCTGGGTGGGATTGTTTTGAGGGTGAGCTAAGATTATTATAGTGCTTGACATAGAGTATGCACCCTTAAATATTAGTGTTTGATTTAGGGGCTCTGGGAGCATATGTAACATTAGCTTTTCCATAGCGGCCCTTTGTAACCTTTCCAGGCACTTTTGTGAATATACTTATTGCATAAAAATTGGCATAATGATGCATTAAGAAACTTCAAGAATAATTTTCATGAATGAAACTGAATACTAAATCATTGTAGCAGCCAACACTTAAAAGCTCTTACTGTGCACCCTATGCATTAGTGCTTATTTAATCCCCACAACTACTCTGTGAGGTAGGTCTCATGATTGTCTCCATTGTACAGATGAGGAAGCTGCGGCTGAGAGAGTGATATGGCCTAGGGAATAGCAAAGCCAAAATTGAACCACATGAATGTGATTCCACTTTCTTAACCAAGTGGTGTGCACTGTTGACTCTGTCTTGGGAGAACAAAGATTTATTTGAAATTCAGTTATCAGTTTTATATAATATTTGTTATGACACTAAGAAAATATTTGGTGTTGTAAGATAGAATTGTTAGTATCATCAGTGGCTTCACAAATTAATATTGACTGAGCTGAGATCGAAGCAATATTCATATGATCCAAATATTGGGATATGAGTATATTACACATGTGTGTGTATACACACATATCTAACATAAGGTTTGCCTATTCAGTGGAAATATGTAACTTTGTATGAAAAGTGTTTTAAATTGCTGGTGAAATTTCTTCATTTGTAGTAAAAGAATAGCTTGTGTTCAGGTCAAGCCTAAAATGAAGAATCTTTAATTTCATAAATACTTAGATCTTTTTATATTATCATGTGCCCCCTCCTTGTTTAATAATCTGAAAGATAAATCCATTTTTATGTGTCTTCTCCATTACCCAATCATTCAGTAAATATTATTGAGAACCTACTATGTGCCTGGCATGACATAGACACTTGGGATATGTTGGTGAGTAAAATAGACAAAAGATCCTTGTCCTCAAGGACTTTGCATTCCAGTTGAAGGAGACAGACAAACTAGTGACTAAGTGAATGTTACGTTAGAAGGTGGTAAGTGGGGAAGCCGGGATGGCTTAGTGGGTTAAGCGCTCACTTTGTAGCGCCGGGGACCGAGGATGGAATCCCGGCCCCGGCCCGTGCGGACCCATATGCTGAACTGGGGAGTTCCAGTTCTCTCTCTCTATCTCTGTATCTCTCTCTCTCTCTATCTCTGTATCTCTCTCTGTCAAAAACAATAAAATAAATAAATAAATCTTTAAAAAAAAAAGAAGGTGGTAAGTGCTTTGGTACAAAGAAAAAGTAGAAGGAGGTAAAAGGGTCCAGGAGTGCAGGTTCTGGTGGTTTGTTAGAACAGAAAGGGAGGTGAGGAGTGAGCTAAGCAATGATCTGAGGGAAGGGCATACCAAGCAGAGGGAGCAGCCCTGAGGTGGGAGTGTGGCTGGGTGGTACCATTGTGGCTGCGGAGTGAGGCAGAGTAGGAGGAAAACTCTGGCTTCTCTGAGTGAAATGGGACTTTTGTGCTCTGACTTAGGTTTTAAATCTTAATGTCTAAATGTGCCAATTTTTAGGACATAATCCTATGTATATTACTTTAACTTGAGAAAATTAGGTATTGTCTGGCCAGGGAGTTAATTTGATGAAATGTTATTTCTGTGTACCTATATCTCTCTATTGTGTTTGTGATGATGGAAGACAGTAAACTTACTTTCTTTTTTAGATATAAAGTCATGAAGAACTGGGGTGTTATAGGTGGAATTGCTGCTGCTCTTGCAGCAGGAATCTATGTGATTTGGGGTCCCATTACAGAAAGAAAGAAGCGTAGAAAAGGTAAGAATGAGGCCATTGAATCATGGTCTTTAGACGTGACCCGAACCATTATTACCCCAAGACAGTACAAAAAGTGGAGGGCATTTTTGATTCTATTGTGTCTTCAGTTTTTGCACAATACTTTCTTTTAAACAGAAGTTAATTTTAATGACTCGTTATTTTATATACCCTGTAATAAAAAGATTTATATTTTACCTCCTCTAAAGTCTAGAGTTTATGACATGCTTTGTAATGAAGCATTTCAAGTGGCTTAATTGTCTGTGTTCTCATTAATACGACAATTGTGTTTTTTCAGAAGTACAACTGACCAGTTGTGTAATGCATTTGTGGTTTCACTGACTAGCTGCTAAGCCCTAGGAAATGTTCAAGTTAGTTTCTCCTTTCGTGCAAAAATCTAGCTCTCATTTTTTAAAATGCCCCCTTTTGTAAATTTTGCTCTACTTAAATTGATTAAAAGTCAGTGCCCCAAAAAGGGAGCGGGGAATAGATGTAGCAAAATGTTGATCATTGTTACATCTGGGAATGGTTATAATTAAGGTTTATTATATATCCTCTCTTATTTTATACATGTTTGAGAATGTCTGTAATAGAAAGCTTTTTAAAACTTTCAGCAAAAGAGGGAAGTATCTTGTTGATCTTTTTCAGAAAGACCGATCAGAATTGCCATAGTGGAGTCTTTCCCACTGATTTTAAGAACAAAGTCATTGTCCTGGGAGCAACAACAGAACAATTGTTTTCTTCTGTTCTGAGGAACATTGCTTTCTTATCATAGAGGAGGGAGGGGGAGAGGGAGGGACGGAGGGAAGGAAAGAGGGAGAATGAATGAGGGAGAGAAAGAAAGAGGTGTTACTAAGTGTTTTTGTACATTCAGTGTAAACCAAGCTGTGCCAAACATCATGGTGGGTTTCAAAAGTAACAGAACGGGGACCTCTCCTTCTGTCGCTGACGTCCTAAAGGAGCAGTACTAGGAGTGGGCCTCAGCATGGACAGAATGTCTGGCCCCTGGATCTCTGTGGATAAGGACTTTCTCATGTTGAGCTTTCAAATTCAAGGCCATGGTGTGGAAACTCTGGGTCACAAATGGGAGAGAAAAAAAGAGTTGGTCCCATATGACGTGCTTGCTGATCTCTCACTGCCCCCGTCCCCCTCACTTTTTCTAGGGCTCGTGCCTGGCCTTGTCAACTTGGGGAACACCTGCTTCATGAACTCCCTGCTGCAAGGCTTGTCTGCTTGCCCTGCATTCATCAAGTGGCTGGAAGAGTTCACCACTCAGTACACTGGGGATCAGAAAGATCCCCCACCACACCAGTATTTATCCTTAACTCTGTTGCACCTCCTGAAAGGTATCTAGCTGGGAATTTAAAGGGGATTATGTGCCTTTTCAAAGCATTAACCCAGATGACAGGCAAAGGGTTAATAGCCTCTCTTTGGAAAAACATCATACAGATCGTTATGAAAGAAAAAACACAGACTCCAGTAGATACAAACAGCTATTTTTTTTTTAATTCAGGATCTAGCTATCTGTTTTTAAAATTGTCGGTTAGTTGCAGCTCTTTAGGGGAGAAGAAAATCCACCGAGACATAACTGTTTTTATTATAAGAATACTCTAGTTTCAAAAACATTAAACTTCTTTTTGTAAGTATCTTAGCCTAGAAAGTAAGGTAATTGGCAAGAGAAATAATACAAATTGTATTTCAATAGATACAAAGTATTTAACGCTCAGATGTTCAACTTGACCATCAAAGAAATATACCGTAAGTAAAATAATAAGGAGCTGCCATGTTTTTGCCTGTCAGCAAAGATTAAAAACCAAATCTACAGTCCTGACCGTACACACTAGTGTGGGTGGAACGAAGGGCAGCCTTTCAGAAAAGCATTTGGAACTGCACAGTAATAGCTTGCCAAATGTTCAGAGCCATTTGACCTAGTAATGCCTTGTCTGGGAGTCTGTCTTAACGGAAATAGTTAGAAATGTGGAATGTGATTTACACTATCCTGAAGTGTGGCATCTAAGAGCAAACAAGTTTAGGAAGGGCCAGATACTGGCCCTGAGCTTGGAGAGTCACAATATACATGAGGTTTTAAGAAGTCACTGACCTAACTTCATTTGTAACCACGGTTTTTGAGTAGAACTAGTTTTCATCCCAAAAAATCTGTTACCATCTTGAGGACATTCCATAGAACTTGCTTTGGGAAACGCTGTTATAAGCACAAAGTTCTTTAATACTTAGATATAATGGGAGAAAAGAAAGAAAAGAATGTGGTAGTCCAACAATAAAATGATTAAGCAATCAATAGAATAATACTACAGAGCCATTAAGAACCATCTTTAAGAAGTATTTTATTTTTATTTTTTTTTAATTTGGGAGAGGTCATGGGCTATAATAGTAAGATTAAAAGTGCAGGATACAAAATATGATATAATTTGACTTCAGAGAAGCAAAAACTTCTATAGACAGAAAGGACAGAAAAAGGCCAAAATGTCTTGTGCAGTTGATAATTGGCAAACATTAAAAAAAGAAAAAAAAAGACTATATTTCTAAAACTTTCAACACTAAGCAGATATTATTCTCACATTCAGAAAAAAATTTAGCTCAGCCATAGAAAAGATGAGATATTGCCATTTGTAACAACATGGATGGATCTTGAGATCATCATGCTAAGCGAAATAAGTCAGAGAGAAAAAAACCAAGAACTATGACTTTACTCATATGTGGAATATAAAACTGAAAGCAACAAAGAAACAAAACCTTATGGACACAGTCAGTACTGGTAGTTTATTGGTTACCTGAGGATAAGGTGGAGAGGAGGATGGAGAGGGAATCAAATATATGGTGATGGAAAGAGAAAAAAGAAATTAGATTGAAAAACACTCAGCGAAATATTGTTTCACTGAGGTATTTTCCCATGGGATCGCAACTTGACACAGAAATCTTGATGAAGCAAGTTCTACTTCTCTGTCAAGAGGCAATTTGAAAATTTCTTCTTCTGCCCTTTTTTAAAAAGAGCACCATTCCAAAGAGTGTGTGAAAAGCTGCAGTGTCCACGTAGGTGTTATGACACAGGTTTAGGGGTGGTCCTAACCATGACTATGGCATTCCCATCTTCACTTTTCCCACGTGTGATCCGGTGCTGGAAAACAGCCACCCTGAGTCCACTGCACCTAGAATATCCGCTCCCTCCTCTGCTTCCGCTTTCAGTGTCTTTTATTTTGACTTGCAGAAATAATTTTTAGTTATACAAGTAGTCTGTGAATAAATTCTTATAAACAAGTAAAGCATTACAGATAAGGCTAACGTCTCCTTTATCACTACCCCAATCCTAGTCCCCTTCTTCCTTCCCCAGAGTAAGATATAAGTGCATCCTTCCAGGCTGTTTTCTAGGGACCCACAGGAAATACATACTGTCTTAGGTTTTTTTCATAACCAAATAACATAATATGCTTCAGAGAAATGTGCATTGCAGGACATATAAGCTCTACCTCATTCACCTTTTTTCCTTTTTGTGCGTTTGTTGGCCTTATAGATGTTGTCTTCTGTGAATTGCTTGCTCATATCCTTTGCCCATTTAAAAACATTGTGATAAATCATCTATAACATAAAATTTACCATCTTAATCGTTCGTAAGTGTATCATTCTGTAGCCTGAAGTACATTCACTTTGGTATGCAATCATAATAATCACTCTTCATCTCCAGAACTTTTTCTCATCCCATATTGAGAAACTCTGTATTTGTTAAACAACTACTCCTCATTTTCTGCTACTCAGGCTGTGGTAACCACTATTCTTTCTGTCTCTATGAATTTGACTATGTACCTCATTTATATGGAATCATAAAAAATTTGTCCTTTTGTGTCTGGATTATTTCACTTAGCATAATGTCATCTAGGTTCATCCACCTTGTAGCATGTATCAGAATTTCAATCTTCTTAAAGGATAAATATGAATAATATTCAATTGTGGATATATATATATATATATATATATATACATATATATACATATATATACATACACACACACATATATACATACACAAACTACATTTTGTTTATTCATTCATAAATCAGTGGACACTTGGGTGGTTTTTACCTTTTGGCAATTGTGAACAGTGCTGTGACTAGGTGGACCAGACGTCCCATCTTCAGCAGGACAGAAAACAACAGTCCTATCCCATTTCGAATGGGACATCCGGTCAGCCTAGTCTCACTGGGCTCAATTCAAGGTGTCTGTAGGCTGCCCAGACGTACCGTTTGGAATGGGGCAGGACTGTTGTTTTCTGTCCTGATTAAAATGGGACGTCTGGTCTGCCCAGCTATGAACACTGCTATACAAGTTTCTAGTCAAGTCCCTGTTTTTAACCGTTTTGAGTAGATCCCCAGAAGTGGGATTGCTGAGTCAGATAGTAATTCTGCCTAATTGGTGGGGAACCACCATCCTGGCTCTTCCATTTTACTGTCCCACCAGCAGTGCACAAGGGGTTCCAGTTCTCTGTGTCCTCACCAGCACTTATGGTTTTTCTTTTTGATAATAACAAATCCTAACGGGTATAAAGTGGTACTTCCTCATGGTTTTGATTTGTATTTCCCTAATGATAAGTGATGCTAAGCATCTTTTCATGTGTTTATTAGCCATTTGTATCTTTTTTTGAGAAGTTTCTTTTCAAGTCCTTTGTTTATTTTTGAATTGTCTGTATTTTTGTTGCTGTTGAGGTCCAGGAGTTCTTTATATATACTGGATATCAAGCCCTTATCAGATATGTGATTTGCAGACCTTATTCGCTTTTACAGTGGAGACACTCCAGTTTATTTAGCCATTTGCTTCCAGTGCCTTGTCATGATAAACAGGCTGTAGATGCTCGACTTGTATGTAAGCACATATTTCCCTATGGGAGAGAGATCCCTAAGAAAGTGAAGCTGCTGGATTATAGGGTATGAAAATTAGTAGACATTGCCAAATTGCCCCACAGCATTTTAGGCAAAATTGGGTGAAAGGGGATATTAAAGTTTCCCTTGGGAAGGAAAAAGCTAACAGAAGGGCTGCTTGCTCTGGGTGTAGGAGGAAGAAGGAAGGCACAGTTCCTTTCCTAATGGGCTCCCTTTGTTCTGGAGGATAAAGGGCAGACCTCAGGGTATCTTTGCACAGGTAGGACAATCCTCAGCGCTTCTCAGCACTGCTGCCAGGGCTGCTGCTTCACAGATCACCACTCACATGGTCACTGACCATGTTCAGACAGGATTGTGGGTGGCAGTATTCAGAACCTTCAGGGTCAGAGTCTAAAGCATTCAAGGGAATCTTTCAAGTTCACTGACTGCAAATCAAAGAGAAGAAACAGACTGGCTTATTCATCTGAGGAACTGGAGCTCCCAGAAACTGCTGAGATGGCAGGCCCGTGTATGTTTATCTCTAATACACTGTAATACACAAGATGTCCAATGCAATACACAAGATGGAGGATGATCATGGTGGCCCATGGGCCACATCTGGCTCACTGCCTGCTTTTTAAATAAACTTTTATTGAAACACAGCCAGGCCCATTTGTTTAGTGTTATCTATGGCTGCTTTTGTGTTAGAATGGCAGAGTTGAACAGTTGCTACAAAGACCCACGAAGCTTAAAATATTCACTAACCCCTGATTTAGGTATAATTATAAATTCATAAGCCCATCAAACTTTTATGTTTGTGAGGCTTGATTCTACTTAATGGTTGCAAAGTAAATGACTCACCAGACTCATTCAGGCTGCCATGTGTACATTGATATTTTACAATGATAATCAAACACATGTAGACAAAATACAAGTGAAGGCTGAGTGGCCACGGGAGAGAGTCTTGGGGAGAGGAGTTAAGCACTGTGTATTGGATTGAACTGGATGAGTGTTTAAAGGTCCTTCCACCTCTGAGAGTTCTGAATTAAAATCATTTTATTTACTAAGAATCTTGCAATAATACATTTATATTGATGATAATTCAGATAACTGAAAATCAGTTGCTTTGTTTAAATGCTGCAGCTTTAATGAAAAATTACATTTATTCAACAAACACATGAAAAATGACATGCATTGAACAAACATGACGTGCCTAATAGTGTACAAAGCCTTGCATAAGGTCATAAAGAATTGTGAAAGAGATACAATTTCAAGGTGAATTTTACAGTTCTTAAACTCCTAATTAACTTTGATAGGTTGTGTGGTACAGGTTTTCTGGTTAGTTGTGCTGGTGAATTTACTAATTGTGTCACCTTTTTTATTTCCAGCTTTATCCTGCCAAGAAGTAACTGATGATGAGGTCTTGGATGCAAGCTGCTTGTTGGATGTCTTAAGAATGTACAGGTGGCAGATCTCTTCGTTTGAAGAACAGGTGAACACCACATTCAAAACAGGTTTACTTGGAGAATCTTTCCCACTGATGAGTTGGGGTCTGAGTTTGCAATGATGGCTGAAAAATAGCTGCATTGCTTTAGTGGGAAGAATAAACACCTGCATTGACCTTGCAGTTGCCTGGCCTGAGTGTACATTTCTGTGATATTTTAGGCAGCCTTCTGATTCTGGGCTAGATTATGAGCTTTGTTTCTGCTCTCAGGATCAGAGAAGAAATATAGCTCTTTTTATCACCCAATGGATGGAAGGAAGGTTAGCAGGATAGCGCATAAACACAGGTGCCAAAGAGCAAAAATCTTTTTAGTTATTGAATGACTTTGCCTTCAGTGGATGATAGGGACACCTGGGTTCTTTAGAGGAAGGCAGGTGGCTTCACCTTAGAAGCTCAATTTCAGACGAGCCCCTTCTATGGACCACATCCTCATTAAAAAAAAATAAGTCTTCAGAGGCTGGCTTAAAATGGCCCCAAACCAGGAACAGCTGCCATATGCCACCCAGGGCCATATTCCAGCCACTTCCACCTCCTTTTCCAAGGCCACAGCTTCACTGTCTTTGATACTGGCCGACATCCTTCTCCTCCCTGGACCACTATTACTGATGGCAAGTCTGAAGCCAAGACAGAGAGAGAGGTTCTAAGGACAGAAAATTTAGTGTTCGGTGTGTACTGGTACATCCTCACTGGCCACTTTTCCAGGATGGCCTTGTCCAGTTTCTTGTTGGCTGCTTCTGCCTCAACCATCCAGACACTGGACCAGAGAAATGGGAGGTGACCTTTGGGCTCCCAAAACCATGGGGCTGAAATGAAAAGCATTTAAAAGCTCTGAAAATGAAGTGGGAAGGCTTTCTAGCTCCCCTTACTTTTACAGATTATCTGTTCCCATTTTAATCTGAAGCCATGTAGACGTCTTTTTTTTTTTTCAATGGATGACAAAGTGGGATGTATGTTTATTAGCATCCATAAGTCTTAAAGAAATTGCCTTTTGTATTTTCTTTGCCAAGGTTTATTTTTTAGAAATTTTAAATAAGTATTCATTGAATTGTAGATTACCATTTTTAAGCTGTCAGATAAAGTGAATGACATCATTTATTTATCTATCTATCTATGTATCTATCTATCTATTTATTTATTTATTTATTTATTTATTTTTAACTGAACTGGGAGCCTCACTGCATTCGGGAAGCACCCCCCAGTTCAGCATGTGGGTCCGCCTGGGCCGGAGCCGGGATTCGATCCTCGGTCCTTGGGGCTTCAAAGCGAGCGCTTAACCTGCTGAGCCATCCCGGCTTTCCCTAGATGTCTTTTAAACATGATGATGATCATATCTATAGTTTCTTACAATATGTCTGGAGTCATCTGTTGTAGGTTGAAATGTTTTGCCATTTAGAAACGACTTCTTAAATCCTCCTATAACTGAAATTATTGAGCAGCATTTTTCATTTCTCTAAACTGAAAGTGCCTGAGCTTTAGTCACCAAGGACATTGGATACCTTTTCTAAGTCCTGCTTCTCTGTTAAGGACCCACTTCACAGTTACTTCTTGGAAGGATTTCCAGCATCTGTGGCCCACAGCAGTCCCCGAGCCAGGTGATGCTGTAGTGTGCATGGAAGAAAGATGAGCATGTCTGTGTTCCTCTTTGACAGTATGCAGAGCAGGCCTTGGGGCCTTGTCCGCATTTTCATTGTTATTAATCTAGTCAGTCAACAGCAGGCTTCTGCTGTCAGCCACTCTTCAGTGTCTTCAGGTGGAGCAATGGGAGGCGCACTGAACCAAGTGCTTACTTTGTGTGAATCATCTGATGTAATCCTCATGACAACCCTGTAAGGGGTTACTATTATTATTCTTGTTTTGCAGATGAGAACACTGGGTTCCAGAGAAGAGAAGTGATTTGCACAGGGTCACATGGCTCTTTAAGTGGCAGGGCCAGGATAGGAACCAGTTTTGTGCTCAAGTGCACACCTAAGCTCCACCCTCTTCTGCCATACAGTTCTTTCTCAAAGCCATAGTTGCATGGCTGACTGTGACAAGATAGGGTTTGGATCTGACTCCATTCGACTCCTCCTTGTCTTGGGATTTTTTTCCCTGGTGAACCCCTCCCTGCTCATTGCTTCAAGGGTTAGACCAGGTGCCTGTCTTTGAAGGCACCCTGAGCCTCCCAAGAAGAGCTGGTTCTCTGTCTCCTGTGGTACTTTGTCATAACAGGGCTGTAGCTTTGTGCTGCTAGATAATAGCTAGGCTGCCAAATCTGTGCCTGGATTGTGAGTCTCTTGAGAGCAAGAACCTTGCCTTATATAGCTTTGAACAGCTAACTGCTGTTTATAGCCTAGGAGGGGATTCATTTATACATTCAACAAATGTTTATATACACACAGACACACAATGGAGTATTATTCAGCCTTAAAAAAAAGGAAGGAAATCCTGTCACCTGCTACAACATGGATGAACCCTGAATACATTATGCTAGGTGCAATAAGCCAGTCACAAGAGGACAAATATTGTATGATTCCTTGTATGAGGTTCCTAGAGTAGTCAGATTCATAGAGACAGAAAGTGGAAGGGTTGGTTGCCAGAGGCTAGGGAAGGGGGAATGGGGAGTTAGTGTTTAATGGGTCTGGAATTTCAGTGTGGCAAGATAAAAAAGTTCTGAACATGAGTGGTGCCTATGGTAGCACAACAATGTGACTGTGCATAACACTACAGACTGTACACATAAGAACGGTGAAAATGGTAAATTTCATGTTATGTGTATTTTACCACAATAAAAAAAAAAGAGTTAAGTCAGTTGGAGTGGAGGTCAGGGCCATCTCAAGAAAGCTAAAACTGTCTCAGAGAAGCTGACATGAATGCAGCCCACAGCTTTCTTTCCTTCTCTCTCCCCTTGGGCCTCTCACTTGAGTGTCTTTATTGTGAAAATGTCTAGGATGAAACTGTTTCTGTTTTACTAGCTGGGCCTTGAGAAGGTGGAAAGAAATCCTGCCCACTGCCGGAGGGGGCGGCCCGGGGTCCCCACAGGGATGGTGCTGATGCTGTCCTGGCCTCCTGGGGCCTCTCTGAAGATCGCTCTGCCCTTTAACAGGATGCTCATGAATTATTCCATGTCATTACCTCGTCATTGGAAGATGAGCGGGACCGCCAGCCCCGGGTAGCACATTTGTTTGATGTGCATTCCCTGGAGGTAAACCATTAATATTTCCAATACATCTGCTGCGTTTGTGCATATTAAGTAGGTGTAGGGACCACAAGTGTAATCTTTGTGCAACTTTAAACTCGCAAGTAAGATTCAGCAGTGGAGGTGGGGCTCGGGGAGGGTCTTAAACTGCCAACTTGGCAGTTAGTGATTTGGAAGGTTCTTTAAAATGATTCATTGCTGTAATTTGTTGGCTTGGAGAAGAAAGAATTACATTTTTCCCTCTACTTAATACAGGGGAACAAGGAGCCATAGAAATGCTAAATGAATCCTCATATCCCGGGAACATTATAAAAGTTGATAAAAGCTAAGGGGTAAAATGGGTGATATTCTGGGGAGAGGAAATGCATTTTGATTGCAAATAATGAAGGAAATAGGCACCGGAACCAACCAAAGAGGGTGATTAAGGCAACTTTTAGAAATCTTTGTTAAAAGTTGTTTTTTTAGTGGTGCAGTCAGCACAGAAACTTGTAAGACTTAAGAGTGGGGTGAGGGTGATAAAAGGATTACAGGAGGTTTTCAGCCTCTCTCTTTTTTCTCCTACAGCAGCAGTCAGAAATAACTCCCAAACAGATAACCTGCCGCACAAGAGGTAGTCGTTGCCCAGTGAACTGTAACACATAAGATGGGTACCTTTTAGATATGACAATAATTTACTTGCTTAAAACATTTTTTTTTTTCTGGTGACATCCAGTCTGGCTTGAACTGAGTGTACTTGAAAAGGAACCTGTATTTTGGAAACAGCTTTAAATTGTTCCCTCTGAACATAGTGAATTGTTCCCTCATACTCTAGGCCTACTTGGTTTCCTCCCAACAGATTTATTCCTGCTTCAAACAAGGGTTTTCTTTTTTACCTTCTTGAAGTAATCTTGTCAGGAACTTAAGCTGAAACTGTCGTGTCCTCAACACTTCCACTTTGGCCAACTTTTACTGCAAATGATTGTAGTCTTCCTAAGAAGGAAATCATTGTTTTCTTAAGATTTAAACTAAAAAAACAAAAAAATACATCAGTTCCTTTCTGTACTTGTAGTAATAACACGATTATCTTTTCGTCCATATTGTGTGCCCAACACTGTAATATGTCATTTAAACCTCACAACAGCTCTATGAAGTTGATGATACTGGACATAATGGGACAATAATTATCCCTATTTCCAGCAAACTGAGATAAAGTGACTTACAGAGATGAAGTGGCTTCCCAGGTCACGTAGCTACATAGGAAGCAAAACCAGGTCCAAGCCCAGGGCTGCCTGACCCTAGGGCCTGTGTTTCTAACTAGCATACTATACTATTACTGTTGATTTCATTAACCCCCATCCTAGCCAAAAAAAAAAAAAAAAAATTTACAGAACTTGCTTATTCTGATGATTTCAGAAGTTTATTTCACATTATGGAATGTTCAAGTATGGTATCCTATTTGTAAAAAAACACAAATTCCTTTTTTAAATGTGGCTACCCATTTACAGAAACCACATTTAGGAACCACATCAATTCTGTGAAGGGCTTGTTTTTTTAATGGAAGTCAGTTAGAAAAGCTATTTGCATTTACTTTTCAGGAGCATTTTTTTCTAAAGAGGGAGTTGCTACCATATACTAAAAAGGAGAGTGAGTTTTGAGGTTGGCGTCAGAGGGCTGGAGGTGGGCATATCAAAAGATGTTTTGTGTTCCAGGGGCGCCTCATCCCACGACCAGTCACTGGAAATCCCAACATCCTTTTCATGGAAGACTTACTAGCAACATGGTCTGCAAACACTGTGAACACCAGGTAAGCACTGTACCAGTACTTGAGATTTTCTGGCGAGATTTTCTTTTTAGTTAAGATTTATGAAGGATCAGAAGCATGTGAACTGACAGTGGTATATGGTGTTCGTGATTGATTGCCTGGACTTTGCACACTTTAGTCACTGCTAACATGTCATTTGATTCTTAGATGGCAGGAATTTGAGTCCTAAGTTTGGGTCTATACTGATGGTGGACACAACAGATTCTAGGGCTGGTCCATTTCTCCATCAGGAAGGACGTTGGAGAATATAGCTACCATGTCTTCTTCCAGTGCTTTGACAAAGACTCAGATGTGTGGCCTTCTGGCCAGGTGTCTGCGATTTCGTATTCTTGGAGTGACCATTGTATCTCTGGGGGTTACAACTTTCTATAAGTTTGCTGTGGCTGAACCAAGGAAGAGGTGTATGCAGATTTCTATAGAAATTATGATTGTATGAAAGATTTTGAGGAGACGAGAAAGGCTGGTATCTTTCAGAGTGTAAAGTGATTTCAAAATGTAAAGAATTTCTTTGAGTTGACTTTCATGGAAATTTATCACTGACCTGTGTTCCTGAACTATGAAGCTTGAATATTTGGGCTAAAGAATAGTTTCTCTTGATAAATAAACAGTTAACAATATTGTGGACAGTAAAAAAAAATAGTAATACAGATTCTAGGGCTTGTTGTTTGGGATTTTATGCTTTTGAGATTTAAAAAATTAGTGTTGGGAAAATTTCTAACACAATATAAAAACTGAATGTGCAACTATCACCTCAATCAATTTTAGAATATTTTCATCACCCCTGTAGAAATCTGTTCCCATTAGCAGTTACTCCCTGTCTCTCGCCCCACACTCCCAGCCCTAGGCAACTATTAATCTACTTTGTATCTATATCATAGATTTGCCCATTCTGGACATTTTATGTAAATGGAATCATACAGTATATGGTCCTTTGTGACTAGATTCTTTCAGTGTAATGTTTTCAAGGTCCTTCCTTATTGTAGCATGTGTCAGTATTTCATTCCCATTTATTACCAAATAATATTCCACTGTATGGATTTATCAGTTGATGGCCATTTGGGTTGTTTTCACTTTTGGGCTATTATATATAATGCTGCTGTGACATATATATGATGCTTTTGTGTTGGCATCTGTTTCCATTTCTCTTGGATATATACTTAGGAATAGAATTTCTGGCTCATGGCAATTCTATGTTTAACATTTTGAGAAATTGCCACACTGGTCTCCAAAGTGCTGCTACACCATTTTACATTCCCACTAGCAGTGAATTACATTTCCAGATTTTCTGCATCCTCACTAATACTTATTATCTGACTTTTTAGTTATAGCCATCCTAATATGTGTGAAGTGCTAGCTCATTGTGTTTTTAATTGGCATTACCCTGCTGACTAATGATGCTGAATCCTTTCTTTTTTTTTATATTTATTTTTATTTTTGACAGAGAGAGAGAGATAGAGAGATAGAGAGAGAGACAGAGAGAGAACTGAACTGGGCGAGCTCTCAGTTCAGCATATGGTTCCGCAAGGGCCAGGGCCGGGATTTGATCCCCGGTCCCCAGTGCTGCAAAGTGAACGCTTAACGCGCTGAGCCATCCCGACTTCCCCTGAATCCTTTCTTTTTTTTTTTTCTTAATTTTTTTTTTTTAATTTTTATTGTTTTTGACAGAGAGAGAGAAAGAGAAAGAGAGAGAGAGAGATACAGAGAGAGAGAGAGAACTGAACTGGGGGCACTCCCCAGTTCAGCATATGGGTCCACACGGGCCAGGGCCGGGATTCGATCCTCGGTCCCCGGCGCTGCAAACTGAGCGCCTAACCCACCGAGCCATCCCGGCTTCCCCTGAATCCTTTCTTTTAAAAGTAAGGCCCAGGGGAAGCCGGGATGGCTCAGTGGGTTGAGCGCTCGCTTTGCAGTGCCGGGGACTGGGGACCGGGGATCGAGTCCTGGCCCTGGCCCTGGCCCGTGCGGAACCATGTGCTGAGCTGGGAGCTCCCCCAGTTCGGTTCTCTCTCTGTCTCTGTCTCTGTATCTCTCTCTCACTCTGTCAAAAATAAAAATAAATAAAAAAAAATATTTAAAAATAAGGTCTATAGATTACTCTGTCATCACCAAAAGTTGGAACTTTTACTTTATTCTATCATCTGTTTTTTGCAATTAATATAACATGTACATCTTTCCACATAATCATGCTTTATTCTCCTATACTATTTTAAATATAGTATTCCATTCCATAGACATTCTATAATTTATTTAATCATTCTTTAGAAGTTTCAACTATTCACATTTTGCTGTTACAAATAATACTGTGATGAACATCCCTGTAGTTTTATCCATGGCTATATTCTTAGGATAAAATCCCGAAGTTGCTGGGCTAGGTACGTTATCTTATAGTTTTTCTAAGCTATTCTTTAGTATTATTGTACCTCATGTTTACAAGTTGTTTTTAATAGAATTTGCTTCTAGTAAGTACATTGTTTCATTATGTAAATGTTGGTCATCTAAATACTAAACTATTTAATAAGCATATCTTTCCATATACAAAGTTTTGAATTGAACTTCAATCCTTCCTCTGTTTTTTTGCAATGTTTGTTTCAGAGTCCTGTTCGATTTGATACCTTTGATAGCCTTTCACTGAGTATTCCAGCTGCCACTTGGGTATGTACTGATCTGTGGTTTATTTTGTGTCTGTTTCAGAGACGTTTAAATTTCAAAGGGTTCTGAGGCATTTTGTGTAGCTCAGGTGCCACGTGCTGTTTTGACGTGTGGTTGGGTGAGCCCATTGTAGTTTTAATGCATGGTACCATGGCTCAGTATGGGGGGAGAAGAAGGTGGATGGTTTTTCTCTTTCTGCAGAAATTATGGCGTTTGTGAATATATACACACATACATACTAATCTAAAACAGTGTGGAAGTCCATAATTGTCTGCAGTATTATGTCCTCATACCCTTGAATCCACCATACTATTAATAGCAAATTTAGCTTTGAGCTCTACATTTGTTCAGGAAGCATCCAGTTGTGTCTTTGACGCTTTTATTGCCTAAGAAGCAAGAATGAAGCTCTGATGTTCACGTTTCCCTGTGCTAATCCCTTTAATATAGCTCCCCTTTGGATTGTAATAGTGACTTTTCTTCTTCTCATGCTGTAGGGTCATCCATTGACCCTGGACCACTGCCTTCACCACTTCATCTCATCAGAATCAGTGCGGGATGTTGTATGTGACAACTGTACAAAGGTATGCATTTAACCCCAAAGGTCATCTTCCCCCGGTAGGCTGTGGGTCCTGATATGGTGCTCTCACACCATTTGGTCCTTTTGACTATTCCCAGAGGATCTTTTCAGCCACAGCCTTTTCTACTTAACTTGGTTAGAAAGTTGGCAGCCCATGGACCAAATATCGTTCCCTGATGAGTTTTGTTCCATCCACAGAATTTTTAAAGTAGAAGTTTGAATGCCACACTTTGAGATGGGACCTGCCCTCTCCAATTTGCTACCATCCCCTCCATTCCCACTTTTCTCACACCTTTGCCTTACCTGTGGTACCTGCCTAACTCCCTAAAAATTCAGTTTCATCCTCTGAATTCAGAGGGACTCAGTGGGACAGAATTTTTAAAGACACAGAGCAAAATGGATTACATGCCAATGTCAGTGCTTCTCTATTTCTCTTGCCTCCCCTCTTGCTATTACTTAAGGAATAAAACAGTGAAAGCCCACAGATAATTGGGCAGCTGAGTTCACTGCAGCAGGTGGAGGTTGAGTGCCAGCTGAGTACAGGTACAGCACCCAACCTGACAGGCAGCTCTCCATGGATGTCCTGTTTCAAGAATTTTTACAAAGAATGTGTCTCTTATTTCAGATTGAAGCCAAAGGGACGGTGAATGGGGAAAAGGTGGAGCACCAGAGGACCACTTTTGTTAAGCAGTTAAAACTAGGGAAGGTGAGCCCACACCGCACACCTGGTTGGCTCTGCTTCCGAGGACTCCCCGAGGCCCACCCCTGACCCCCAGCACTCTCTGGTTTCCCTCTCCCTGCAGCTCCCTCAGTGCTTGTGCATCCACCTCCAGCGGCTGAGTTGGTCCAGCCACGGCACGCCCCTGAAGCGACACGAGCATGTGCAATTTAACGAATTTCTGATGATGGACATCTACAAGTATCACCTCCTTGGACATAAACCTAGTCAACGTAGCCCTAAACTGAACAAGAAGGCAGGGCCTACGTTGGAACTGCAGGATGGGCCGGCAGCCCCCAGGTCAGGTGTGTGCTGGCGCTGAGCAGTGGGAGTCTGCAGCACAGATGAGGAATCTGGCCTCACCTGCTCCTGGGCCCTTATGCCATGAGGGCTTGTCCAGTGGCTGCTGGAACTCTTGAGAATATCAGGATTGGGGCTGAGAGGGGGGCGACTTCTTACAAGAGGTTAAAAGTATATAGTAATGAGATGTATAGTTTTAAAAACTATCATAGTTGAAACAGTATAGGAAGAAAAGCTTAGGATTACTTTCTGGTCTTTTGACAAGCAATAATTGACTCACATATTCCAGTGAATTCCTTCTTTGTCTTTCCCCCCCAATTTTCATCATCTCATTAATGCACAGGAAATGAGGGGAGGAAATGTCCTGGCTAAAGACGACTAAACATCTATGGGTTGATATTTCTTCTTTACCAAATGACTTACTTATCTAGTTCCATTACTGTCCTCACTTGAGGTTACTCATTGAATTGGGTCCCAAGGTAGCTATTATTACCCTCATCTTCCTGAGAAGAAAATCGAGGCTTCAGGGTTAAATGATTGGTCCAAGGGCAAACAGCGGATGGGAGAACTGGCATGAAAAGGTAATGTTGGGCAGTGTTTTGAAAGTATCTTATGTAATATGTGGAGTTCTTTAGTTACAGATGAGGAAAACCCACCAACTTAAGGGCTCTGAATTCACCAGACTATCTTTCCTGCACTCCAGGTTTCCCCACGTCCCATCCCTGACCACTTTTGTTCTTTTTTACACCACAGTGCATGGCCCGGCAGGACATCATTCATAGGAGACTGTATTTTGCCCTTGTTCCAGGAATCAGTAGATTGACATCAGGAACAGCTGGGGTAGGGAGAGGCCCAGCCCTTGGCCCGCTGTCAAAGACCTCCTCACCCTAGTTTCGTCCTTTCCTGGGCAGGTGCAGGGTCTGCTCGTGTTCAAAGCATGGTGTCTGTGATTAAAGAGACTTATCTTGAACTAGGTATTATATTACAGGTCCCCACATAACGTCACTTGTAAGGAAAAGAGATGTAAAGTTCTCCTTAATTATTTTATCTATACCCGTAAACTTTTATTAACTCTGTTACATGTGAGTATTCTTTAGAAGCTGACAATTAAAGAGGAGAGAATGTTTAGATTAGTGGTTCACAACAAGGAGTTTTACCTCCCAGAGGACATTGGACAATGGCTAGCAACATTTTTAGATGTCACAACTGAGGGGTGTTGTTGGTATTTGATAGGTGGCTGCCAGGGATGCTGTTAAATATCCCTGTTAACAGGACAGCTTCTACAACCAAGAATGATCTATCCCAAAGGTCAGTAGTGTCCATACTGAGAAACCTTGGTTTAGGTAAAAATGCCAGTAAATTAACTACTGCTTATACCTGACACGTATCTTTAGCAAACAGGGATAGGATCTCAAAGATTCATGAAGTTGTTGAAGTGAACAGGAGCTAGATACACTTTTCCTATTGGAGGTTAAAAAAGGGAAGGTAGAGGGAAAGCCGGGACGGCTCAGCGGGTTGAGCGCTCGCTTTGAGGCCATGAGGACCGAGGATCGAATCCCGGCTCCGGCCCAGGCAGGACCCACGTGCTGAACTGGGGAGTTCCCACAGTTTGGTTCTCTAACTGTCTCTGTCTCTGTCTCTCTCTCTATCTGTCAAAAAGTAAAATAGAAATAACTATGCACTG
>PVKE010000721.1:0-12285 GCA_004027555.1 Craseonycteris thonglongyai | reverse complement strand
GGAAGGTAGGGAATTTTATGAACTAACATAATACCAAAAAATATTTTTTTCTTTGTAGCATTATTGGGAAGTTAAATTTTAAGGTAATCAAAACTATGTTTTATTTACCTAAAATCACTGTTACTTTTAATTGCCTTGATCCTTGTTTCTCTTGCAGCTCTGAATCAGCCAGGGGCCCCCAAAACCCCAATTTTTATGAATGGTGCCTGTTCCCCGTCATTGCTGCCTACCCTGCCGGCCCCAATGCCTTTCCGCCTGCCGGTTGTTCCTGACTACAGGTGAGCCGCTCTTTTTTTTAATAGATTCTTTTTTTTTTTTTTTTTTTTTATCTTTTCACATTTATAGAGAGAAATTATCTTTTTGTCTTCAGTGCATATTTATTTCTATTTTACTTTTGACAGATAGAGAGAGAGACAGAGACAGCTAGAGAACCGAACTGTGGGAACTCCCCAGTTCAGCATGTGGGTCCACCTGGGCCGGAGCTGGGATTCGATTCCCGGTCCTCGAGGCCTCAAAGCGAGCGCTCAACCCGCTGAGCCGTCCCGGCTTTCCCCTGAGCCGCTCTTTACACGCACACTCTTCGTTCAGTGTAGGCTGCTGTTTCTCTTCATTTCTAAAATTAGCTTTTCACAGAAGTACAGGACAATGTAGAGATTTTTTTCTTTCATTTTAAGGTGGAACTTCACTATTACACATTCCTGCTTTTCTCTAAAATGGAAATCACTTAAAAAATAAAAATTGTAAAACTACATAAATTTAAATATATGAGGGCTGCCCAGAAAAAATCCAGCCATAAATGCCTCTATTTTTTCATACTACATGGCTGGATACTTTCTAGACAGCTCTCGTATACATGTATTATGTGTATGCATATATATATGTGTGTGTATGTATGAATGTATGTAGAAATAAATCGTAAAGAAGAAAATTGTAAATTTCTTGGGATATCACCTAGAGATCACCACTTAAATCTTTAAGGTGTTCCACTTTGTAGTGCGTGTGTGTGTGCACGCCTGTGTACATATACTACCCAATATACATATACTCATAGAACAGACATTTTACCAGTAAGTGTAGGTCTGTATTTTGATGGTTGTATAGTATCCAGTTGTATGATGCACCATTGTATCAGTCCCCAATCGTTGAACATATAAAACAAAAATTTCGGATTGTTTTCTTACTTTCGGTTTCTGCTTATAAACCTCCTTTGTTCTATTTGTAAACCACTGGCATGTGTTCCTACTGCTCAGCTCCTCCACGTACCTTTTCCGGCTAATGGCAGTTGTCGTCCACCATGGAGACATGCACTCTGGACACTTCGTGACTTACCGACGGTCCCCACCTTCGGCCAAGAACCCTCTCTCCACCAGCAACCAGTGGCTGTGGATTTCCGATGACACTGTCCGCAAGGCCAGTCTGCAGGAGGTTTTGTCCTCCAGCGCTTACCTGCTCTTTTACGAGCGTGTTCTCTCCAAGATGCAGCACCCGAGTCGTGAGTTCAAGTCTGAAGAATGACTCTGATCGGCCCCAAAGCTGGAGCTGATGGCACTGTCCAAACTGGGTGGGACAAAGACAAACTCAGACCCTCGTGTGTGCGTATGTGTGCATGTGCACATGTGTGCAGTCAGCCCCACTAGAGCCCTTCAGCCTTCTGGTGTGTTCTAAGAGGAGGCTCCACCTGGGAGCCGGTGACCCTGCTGCAAAGCAAATCAGGCTCCCTGAACAGCTCTGCTAGTATGCACGGGGAGGGGTTGTTGTCGTGCTAGGAAAGCATTCCTTATGTCTAGAGTGTCTTTACTCTCCTGATACGGGCAATTAAAATAAACCAGCCTCTGGAAGCCACCTTTTTATATTTCCATATGTTAGGTGTGCTCAGAGGGGAGTTTGTCTCATTCTCTGATGTTTCAGCATAGATTTTTTTATTTTTAATAAGCAGGCCCGTAAAATTGTTGACAAGAATTAGTGAAATTATTAAAGGCAACAATTTAGAAGAAAAAGTGCCTTTCACTTTCGATTGCTTTTGTAGCATTCTGGAAAATATACATTCTCTAAGTCGTAGAAACAATTTTTGAAAAGCCCTCTTCCCAGTTTCTCAATAGAAAAGAACAGTTATAAGATGCCTAAGAACACACGCCTTCCCTTTTGTATGTCTTTTTGTAATCCTTCAATTCTTTATATATAACAAAAGCTCATCTGCCAAATCTGCCCTTTGGGGAAATTCTTACACTGCTTTGTCAGTTCTAAGGGAAACCTACTTGTTGCTTTTATCTTTTGTCTATGGGACTGAGATGTGATTACAGTATATTATAAACCCATGTTAATAGCCAGAATCGAGCAGGACCTGTGCAACACCTCGATTCCTCTGCTCTGCTATAGAAAAAGCCTCTTCCACAAAGATCCATTTTAAGTGGACAGTTATTCTTGTTTATTTACGTATTGCCCATGCAGAGCTCTTAAGGTTTACAGAGGAAGCCGGGGACTGTATAAAAAGACAACCCCGCCTTGAATTGAGAGCTGGCTTCAGAACGAAGGGCACTGAATGTGGGCCTGCAGTCTCTGGACCTCAGTTTCCTCATTTGTGAAATGAAGGGTCAGATTCGATGACCATCGAAGTCCAGCCCTTCCCACAGAAAGTTTAAAGTTTAAATATACAACTATAGCTGACACTTAGTATTGTCATTTTATTATAGGTCCATGCTCTAAATGTGTACGTTTCCAGTAGCCTAATACAAACAGATCATAGTGAGCCTCCTCTTCCCTCTTCAGGTAAGTCTGAATGCAGCCAGGGCCGAAGGCATTTGATGACACAGGACCATCAATGTTTTAGCCAGATTTTATATTTGAAGAAAAGATACCAAATTGAAAGACTCTTCAGAGATAAGGTTTGGAGTCAGACCTATCCTAAAGGCCACCTGAGGTAAGGCTAAGAGCCGTGCTTCCTCTAGGGGTTGTTGAGTGGCAGACACTTCTAGACAAAGCCTCAGTGTCAGCTAAAAGCATAAGAGGCCTCGGTGATCACCATTCCACCGGGCCCAGTGTGCATCCTGACTCAAACTCTCTTGCTACCAATAAAACATACTGTGAAGGTTCCCCGGGCCACGAACGTGAGGTGAAGGAGCTGCCTGAGGCCTCCAATGCATTCATTGCTGCTGACCCCTGGTGACTCCATTGCAGACCCTGGTTTTGATGTTGAAACAAGTGTGCCTGTTTCCTGGTGACCCGAAACTGCATTGCAAAGTCGTATCTTGGAGGAGCTGCCGCGCTGCCACTACTCCCTCTTTGAGATCTGCCATCCAAGAGAGGAGTTGGGCACCAATGGGGCTAATCCTTTGAACATTATTGTAACAGGTTGTTGGTCAAAGGCCAGGGTTTGAGCCAAGGTTGTAAATGTGAATGACAGCTGTGTGAAGTCTCTTTCCTGACTCAAAGCTAAGTTCCTCATTTTGTAAATTATTAGACATTAAATAGCAGCCAAATAATCTTATTTCTAGTTTTAAGTTATTTACAGAATAGCTTCTTTTTTCAAAAACCTAAGTTTACTAGTTTATGCCATAATACCTGCTGACTTATGTACTTGCTCAAGGTACCTTTGTAGCCGCTGTGTATTATAGCAATAAAGGAATCATTTTGTTAGGAAAAAACTCAGTGGGTGTTCTTTCATCATTTACCAAGTTGACACAAACATCCTTTCTGAATTGTGCATTATGTAATAAACCCTACACTTTGGTTAAACCTTTTCTTTTCCTGTCAGTAAAAGAAATGCCAGCTGAGTAGAAAAGTACAAACCAAAAAATACTTACTTCTTTTTATTAAAGATATATTTTATTGCTTGAGAGGTGAGAGAGAATGGGGAGGACCCAGAGCAGTCTCCATGGTTGTACATCATGAGTTGTGACATGGTTTCATTCCACACAGGTGGATGTGGGCTGTCCAGGATGGGAACTGAACAGTAGGCCTCTTGCGTGGGAGGTGAGAACCTTCACTGCCATCGGCGCCAGTTCAGCACGTGGGTTTGCGAGGGCCTGGGCCGGGCGATCCCCAGACCTCGTGGTTGCAAAGCAAGTGCTCAAACTGATGAGCTGTCCCAGCATCCCCTGGAAAATACTTTTACTTTTTCGTAGACAGAATTTTACGAAATGTCAGATTGACCCGCGGAGCCAGAATCTTCTTGCGGACTGGGAGACTGTGATACCAGTGGGTGTTGGTTGGGTGGTTCATCATAAGTAAACTACCATGGGCCAGTGGAAGCCTGACCACCTCCACCCTCCGGGAGCGGTTTTTCCCCCGAGAATCCTTATGTCGGAAGAAGAAGTCTCTGCAGACCCCAAAGGAGACGGAGGCGATGGGGCTCCCAGGAGCCAGCTCTCTCTCATCATCTCGGTGCTCACTGATGTGGTCACAGCCGTCTTTATACCTGCAGTGAGAGAGCAAGCACAGTTCATAGACCAACCCTCTCCTGAAATGCGCCAGCACTGCAGGGTCGTCTCAGCGTGAAACGCTGCTCCAAGCATGCCAGGTTTCTGCAAGCACTGCAGGGCCTTCCCTGGTTCTACAGGTGAGCACGCCTGGAACCTTTGTACTTTGTTTTACAGTCCTATTTGATCACGTGCTTTAAAAGTCAACACACGGACAGAAGCCAAAAACAGCTTTTCGTTCTTCTGGTTGGTGTATGTAAACCTCTACCATAAAATGGTTTCCCCCTATACCTAGAATAAAATCCATACTCCTTGCACAGTCTGGCTCCTGCCCACCTCTGAGCTCCTCCCCTACCCTCATTCACTGCTTTCAGGCAATATCGGTGGGATTTCCCCTCCATAGATGCTCCACGATCCCTCTGGCTCTTCCTCCAGATAGCACCTTAGTTATGAACTCAGAATTCACCGCCTCCATAAGCCCTCCTGTACGCGTGATCTCCTAAACCCAGAGTTGTCCATCAGGGTGATGTCTGAAGACATTTTGGTTGCTATGACTGGGTAGGGGTGCTACTGGCATTTCTGAGTTAGAGGCCAGGAATGCTGCTCAGGTTGGCCCCCCTCAGAATTATCTGGCCCCAAGCATTAGTAGGGCTGCTGTTGAGAAACTCTGCCCGGAATCCAGATCCCTTCCAGCCATCCTTGGTCAAATCAGCAAGACACTGAACGATGTCTGAAATTATCTTGTTCAACTGTTCTTCTGTTAATCACCTCTCACTTCCCGCTGTGGCATGGGCTCCATGAGGACTTCTCAGGCTGTTCCATTACTACATCCCTGATGCACTACAGAATTATTTGTTGTACAAATGAATAAAATATGGTGGAATCCTAAACTTCCTTTTGGGAGAGGCAGATTGATAACATTCATTGCAGTGGCCTAAAAAAAAAAAAAAAGCATAAAACAAGTAGTGTTACGTCACCTGTTGACGAGCACAAAGTTGAACGTCTGACCAGTGACGGAAGAAACACAATCCCGGACTCGCTCTAGAACTGGGATCCAGGGCTTTGGAGACAAAGTAAGGCCCGAAAACGTGTAGGTCAGCCCAGCATCACCATACGTCGCCTGCTTCCTTGGTACGCTGTGCCACTTCCCAAACACCTGCACCCTGGCTAGCGCACCTGTGCAGACAGAACACTGCAGCTCAGAGAGGCAGGCGGGATCAAAAGGGAGGTAAAACAGGAATAGCACTTAATACTCTGAAGACCCTGCCTCCTAAAGTCACGTGGCTTGCCCAAAACTTTCATGTAAAGATAGTGGTTCTTACTCGACACTTTGAGAAACATGGTCCTAGTTCCAAAACTTTTAAAACACCACAACGCAGTTGTCTTAACTACAGTAGGAGCAGAATAGAGTGGCTGAAATGCAAGCAAGATGAAGTTGGTTACATACTAGGGTGATTTTGTCAGCTGTGTAGGTCCCCATGAAAGACGGGGCTAACACAGCTTAGACTGTAGGGTGGGGTCTCCTGTGGGTTTTTCTGGGGCTTCCCAGTGCTCTGCCACCTTTCAGCAGTTCCCAATGTGTGGGTCCCTGGGCAGCAGCATCTGAACAGTCGGACACCAGACCATAGGGGCAACTCCCAGCAATCCAAGTTCACACACAACGAAATCCTCCGGCTGGAGCTGAGAAGGGGAGCAGAATTACCTCGTTATCTGCTGGCTCTCCTACTAGACCAGCAGTGCTCAGCCTTGGTTACACGTTAGAATCACCTGGAAGCTGTTAGAAAACACTGATGCCCAAGCTGCACCCCTAGCTATTCTGATTTAATTGGTCTTGGAAGAATCCAGCATCTTTTTTCAACTTTCCCAGATGATTCTAAGAAATAGCCAAGGTGGAGATTCCTGGTGGGCGGCAACTTTTTTTTTTTCAAATCTGTAGCTAAAACTCCTAGCTAGGGTGTTGGTCCAAGGGGCCCAGAGAATATGTGTTGAATCAATTAACGAATACATCAGTAATTAATGGCTCCAGAGTTCTGATTTCTCTAAACATAAACTAGTTTTATCAAACAAGCCTTTAGCACATACCGTGCAGTCTGCTTACCTGTGAAATACTCCACTTCTTGCTCCAGCTCTCGGAAAATCTTGTCTGCTTCGGCTTTGCCAAAGAGGACAGTATAATCGCAGTCTAGGCCCTCGGCTCGGATATGCTGCCAGCTGGGGCCTACCAAGTCAACGCCATTCCTCAGGGTTTCTCTTCTGGGCCTTTTCCTGGTGTTTTCCTCATCTTCTCCCAGCTCTGCTGGACCTTCTCCTGTCTGCTCTTGCTCTTTCTTTCCCAAGAGGCCCCCTAGAGTCCCTTTCACCAAGAATCTGTCCATTCTGCCTTCACAAAGCCAGTGGCAAGGCAAAGAGATTGCCTAGGCTCTATCCCAGATGCAACAATTTGCTCGGTGGCAAAGTGATCCCCACAGCAGCATTCTTCTTCACTGTTTTTTAAGTTTTACACCATGTCCTAGAAAGGAAGTAGAGGACATTAAAGCTCAAAGGGTCCCTTGGGAGGACCTTAGTCTCCCACACCTGGCTAGGTATTAGAATCTGCTGGCTAGCTTGCAAAAACCCAAATGCTTGCACTCCATCCCCAAGAACTTGAGTTTTTAAAGAATACCCCTCTCAGCAGTTTGCTGGGCCACAGGTAAATTTGGAAACTACAATCCAAACCCTCACTTTACAGATGGGAGAAAAACAGACAGCCAGGAAAGGGAAAGCGTTTGCCCAAAGTCACCCAGAAAAGTAATGTGTCTATCTCTTTTTCACCCATACATGGCCGGCCCTTACATTCCACTATTAAAATATTTAAGCACAGTAACCCTTAAATGAATTTGTTTCTAAATCTAAATGTAAAACAGTTAAATGTGATCATACGCACGTATGCCGAATTTTGATATAAAGAACTGTAACACGTGCATGGGGTGGAGGTGGCGAGGGTTCACTTTAAAAATCCCAGACAACACTCCCACGACTCCGAATCCTGCAAACACAGTAGAAAGTGCTGACGGAAAAGAGAAGACACAAACCCGGACCACACTTCCGGGTAGATTTCAGCTGCACGCTGGGAAATGTAGGCATAGCTGCAAAACAAAGCCGTGAGCGGGCTCCGGGCGCCACCTGTTGGCCTTCTGGGCGCATTGCAAACACTACCGTGTTTGTGTGTATTATATAGTACGTGCTCTGCCACTGTTGAGAAGCGTCTGTGGTCTGCGCGCTGTTGTACCGTGTCACCTCTCCCTGGGGTTTAACTTGGAGTCCTGACAGGGAGTTGGGCCATTAACATATTGTCGCAGGTTGGAGCACGAGTTCTGTCCTCCAAACTAGCTAGCTGTGTGGTTCCTACCAAGTCACTTAGTTTCCGGGCTTGACTTGCCTCATCTGTACAGTAGGGACTATAAAGCCTATGCCATGAGAGCACCTCGAGTATCAAATGAGAGGACATGTGAGAAGTGCTTCCATGTTACAAACAAATGTTCGGGTCTAGTGCTGCTCCTGATTTTGTTTACTGTCTTCCCGGGTGGAATGAAAGCTCTGTGAGGTTGGTGGCTTTGTTTTGGATCTCCTTGATGTACAGTTGTGCAAGTTTTGATAAATGTACACAATTGTGTGACCACCACCACCACAGTCTAGATTGAGAACAGGTCTATGACTTGACAAAATTCCCTCAAACTCCCAACCACTGATGTTTTCTGTCCCTGTTTTCCTTTCCAGAATTTCTTATAAATGACATCATACAATATATAGCCTGTTGTGCCTGACCTCTTTCACTTAGCATAATGCTTTTAAGATGTATCCTTGTTGTTTTAAGATGTATGCTTATTGCTGAGTAGTATCTACTGTAGGAATGCTGTACAATTTGTTTACCCAGTCACCCACTGAAGAACTTTTGGGTTGTTTCTAGTTTGGAGCATTTACAAATAAACTCACTATATTCATTCCTGTAGAAGCTTTTGTGTGAATATAGATTTTAATTTGACTTGGGTAAACACTTAGGAGTGGGATTCCAGGAACACCTGGTAAGTGTATGTTTCACTTTATACTAAACTGCTGGATTGTTTTTCAAAGTGGCTGTAAGGGCAAATTCTTTTAAATTATGAGCTTCTCTCCTTATCCATCAAGCTTCTTGTTGCAGGCACTGAGACACAACAGTAACAAGATGGATAAAGTCATTGCCATCATCCAGGTTACAGCATCCAGGAGATGGAGACAGAAATAAACAAGGAAATGATAAATAATTTTAGATAGTACAGAAGCTGTAAATAGAGTGATTGGCTAGAAAGTGGAACAGGAAGAGAAAGGATCCAGAGCTCAGGCCTGAAGCTTTCCAGGCAGCGGGGACAGTGTGTGCAAGAAGGTAAAGGCCACATGAGGGGCAAGCTGGTCAGTCCAGTGAATGCTGAGACTGAGATTCAGTTATGGCACAGTTGTAGGGGTTTCCCTCAGAGAGGAAAGCAGCCTTGCCAGCAGCCTAAGGAGCAGGGATTTTAAGCATATTTGGAAACCTGGGGAATATCATGATGTAATTTACATTTCAAAGAGATCACTCCCTAGGAGAGAAGAGGCCAGTTTGGGATTGTAGCCAGGAAATGGAGATCAGCAGCTGAACTCAGGTCAGGCCTTATTTTGAAGGTTGAACCAAGAGGTCCTGTTGATAGTTTGGATGTGAGGCGGAAAGGGGGAGAATCACAGGTGTATTAGGGTGGAGGGTGTGGTGGCTTTTGGAAGATGACTGGGTTGGAGTTTAAAGATTTATTTTTATTGTTTTTTGACAGAGACAGAGAAAGATACAGAGACAGAGAAGGGAAAGGGCCCAGAACAGTCCCCATAGTTGCACATCATTAGTTTTTCCACAGTTTCATTCCACAGGTGGGTGAGGGGCTGCACAGGGCAGGAACTGGGCCAGGGTCTCACCCCGGTGAGAACTGAACTGAGGGCACTCCCCAGTTCAGCATATGGGTCCTCATGGGCCGGGGCCAGGATTCGATCCTGGGTCCCCAGGGCTGCAAAGTGAGCGTTCAACCCACTTAGCCATCCCGGTTTCCCTGGAGTTTAACCTTCATGACCTCAATTAAAATTTCTCCCAAACTTTATAGGTTAGCCACAGTGTTGATCCACTTCAGTTTTACTTTGTCGTCAGTAAAACTTGGTTGTGAAAATTAGATGATAATGCAATATCTAAGAGCTAAACAAGTACTATTTCATTGCTGATTTCACTCCCACAACTGTACCGCGCAGGTACTTTTATCTTTTTAGGGCAGAGAGGTGGAGAGACTTGCCCCAGGGCCGAGGTATGACGCGTGAATAGAACGAATAATAGAATGAGTTAACCCAGCCCGCAGCAACCCCTCCTGCACATGCGCACTAGGCCCTCCACCGCCCACCGCCCACCGCCCACCGCCCCGGTCGGAGCATGCGCGGGCGGCTTGGCGCCAATTGCGGACCGCCACAGCCTGCGTGAGACTCGCGGGTCCTCAAGCGGAGTGCGTTCGCTACCTGCTCGGCTTCGGGATGATTGGCCAGAAGACGCTCTATTCCTTCTTTTCCCCGAGCCCCGTCAGGAAGCGACGTGCCCGCAGCCCTGAGCCGGCTGACCCGGGGATCGGTGTGGCGGCAACTGAGGAGAGCGGGGATGCGGCGGTGAGGCGCGCCGGGGACCTTTCTTGGAGCTGGGGGCCGGGGAGAGGGCGAGGGAGAAAGGCGGCGGGGGCCACGCGGCCGAGGGGCTAGAGAAGCGCGCCGCTGACTTGGTAAACTGGGGTCCCCTGTTCAAACCAGTCTCTACGTGTTCAAAACAGCCGCCGCGATGCCCCATCGGCGGCCATGCCGAGCCAATAGGAGCACGCCTCGGGCCCCACGGCACCTATCAGAGGCCAGGGCGCCGCCTTCTTCGGCCCATCGTCCAATCAGAGGAAGGAGGAGCGGAAGCCCAGGGGGGAGGGTTTTTGCCGCGAAAAGGCCACGTGTGAACGTGAGTGGCGGGTCCCGCGGGGCGGGGCGCCTGGATGCAGGACCTCCTATCAAACTGCTCCTCTGCTCGCCTGGGTTTCGTACCAAACTCGAAATTTGGGGCTTGGGCTTGCTAATACAGGGTTCCCAGAGTCCCAGTTTTGCACTGACGTCCGGGTGGAGCTGAAGCTCACTAATGGGCGCCCTCTTCAATGGGCCTTTGAGTTGGGGGCGGAAGCTGTGGGCCCCCGGGAGATGCCCGCTGCAGTTCGTGACCCGCCTTTGCGGGGACCACTCGCAGGCCAACCCCGCCAAGAAGGCCCGGGCCGGGCAGGAGGACCCCGGCGTGCCGCCGTCGTCGCCGCTGAGTCCCGAGCAGTTGGTCCGCATCCAGAGGAACAAAGCGGCGGCCCTGCTTAGACTCGCGGCGCGCAATGTGCCGGTGGGTTTCGGTGAGAGTTGGAAGGAGCACCTCAGCGGAGAGTTCGGGAAGCCGTATTTTATAAAGGTAAACGTGGACGCTGCAGGCCCTTTCTTTGTCTTGTTAGTGCAGGCCACGTTCATAGGGTATTGCTTTCGTAGTTTATTTTTCCCGCAGATGACCTTTTTGTTCTAAAGGGGATAAGATAAAACCATGGTGCTTTGAATCCACACATTTATATTACAGTTTTTAAAAGACTGTAAGATGTTACCATGGCTCCTTTTCATCCGTTTAAGTCTGCTCTCCAGGAGAGGGTGGCATACGGTAGTAAAAGTACCAACAGGACGACTTGAAACCTGGCTCCGCCTTTTAAAAGAAAATGGAAGCAGCCAGGCCAATCAACTTTGACCCCGTCCAAAGAAAGTGGGAGGGCGTTGAAGAGTGAGCGACTTTGTGGGGAGCAGGTACTTGTTTTTATTGTTTTTCAAAAAAATTTGGATATAAAACATGGCAAAGAGCTAGATAATGCTTCAGTAGCTTTCTTATTGAATTCTTATGTTTTCCAGTGAGAATGTGATTTTAAGTCTAGTTTCTCTTTCAGCTAATGGGATTTGTTGCAGAAGAAAGAAGACATTATACTGTTTACCCACCCCCAGACCAAGTCTTCACATGGACCCAAATGTGTGACATAAGAGATGTAAGTATAAGTTGTGGATGCATTTAGTAAAAGAGGCATGGGAATCAAATAGTGTATCTTAATTAGAGGCACTGGCGTTACCCACTGTCCATAATTCAGTCAATAGATAAAACTGAAATTGTGAGACTTGGCAGGCTATATTTTAGCCTTTTTATTTATTTACTTATTTTTATTTTTTTACTTTTACCATGTGCTGTTTATGCAGCACAAAAGAAAAATATGTATATAGACCATGTGTCTGTATACTCTCATTTCTTGTATTTTATTTAATCTTGAAACCAACTCCATACCAGTCTTAGGTACTATAGGGATGAGGAAACTGAGGCATGAAGCAATTCAGTCTTTTCATCTGGTTATAGTTGACCCCACCTTGACTTGTGGTTCAGTTGGTTCACTGTTCTTTCTGTCTGACCACACTATCTTTTGTAGTTGAGACTATAAAGCTTTTAACTGCTGTCCTGAACAGTTTTGCTATCCTGTTAGCCCCTGGGGGTGGCGAACCTATGGCACGCGTGTCCAAAGTGGCATGCAGAGCTGTGAATACCATTTTAAAAATTATTGTTTAGGGGAAAGCCGGGACGGCTCAGCGGGTTGAGCGCTCGCTTTGAGGCCCCGAGGACCGAGGATCGAATCCCGGCTCCGGCCCAGGCAGGACCCACATGCTGAACTGGGGAGTTCCCACAGTTCGGTTCTCTAACTGTCTCTGTCTCTGTCTCTCTCTCTATCTGTCAAAAGTAAAATAGAAATAAATATGCACTGAA